>JAJGRX010000700.1:0-42761 GCA_025461125.1 Carex kokanica
CTCATTATTTTCATTTTGAAAATCCAAACGACCGATCCGAACCGCTCAAGTTGTTCTCCATATTGATATGTGCTTGGAGACCAAATTTTACATTTTTTGGAAACTTTTTACTATTTATTAAGCCACTTTGAAATCAATGATCCGGCGGTCCAGAAATTTTTACTGTTTTTTACGTTCATAAGGATTTTCAGATTTTCAAAGTGGCTTAATAAATAGTAAAAAAATTCAAAATGTAAAATTTGGTCTCCAAGCACATTTCAATATGGAGAACATGTTGGAAGGTTCGAATCGACTATTTGAACTTTGAAATGAAGATATGGCGTGGAGTACCAAGTCGTTTTACTCCATGGAGTAGCCTAGTCGGACTCAATATAAATTATGTATATTAAAAATATTTGGAAATATATACATGAAATTGCCCTTTTTTATTTTCTCTTTTGAAATCTAAGTCTAACTCGTTCAAATTATAGGCCTCGTAAGCCGTTATTTTTATTAATAACCTAAAACAAAAGAAAAATATCAAATATAACCCCGATTTGAACTTATTTTCAAATCTAACCTAACCACCCAATAACTGGGCGGTCCACTCTACCTAGCTAACTGTCCGAGTAATGGGGCGGTCCAACACCCCCATCTAACGCCTCCCAATCGGGCGGTTAGCCAAATTTTTTTTTTTTTTTTTTTTTTACAGATATGTTATGATATTTTTTTTAGTAATAATTTATAAGATATATATTTTTTTAAGATATATTAAGATATATTTGTTTTTTAAATATCTTTTCATTAAGATATATTTATATTATATTTTTTTATAGATATATTAAATTTTTTTTTGTAGATATATTTTTATTAAGATATATTTACAACATATATTAAGATATATTAAGATATATATTATGATAACTTTGTATTATTTTTGTAAGATATATTTTTCTATTGTAATTTTTATATGAAAATGATTTATTTATTTTTATTGTAATTTAAATAAAATTTGGTTGAGTTTGGATGCGTTGTCTGACGTTAGAACCGTCGATTCTTTTATAATAATTATCGATTATACGGCTGTTGTATTGATTGTCGATTTGGCTAACGTGGTAAATATTTTTATGTTGTCAATTTGTGTATATTTAATTGCGCTATGAAAATAACAAAAATGAAGCATACAAAAATAGTTACAAAACTACGAATTAAATCAGTTCACAAATTTAGCGACGACGACCGAACAAATTTAGAAGTCGACGAGTTCTAGATCTGCTTCCAGTCTGTTGTGCGACACTACTACCGCTACCGGATGCCTCTGCATGACTACTACCGCTACCGGTTGCCTCCGCAACAACTCGAGCATTTCCTTTTCGTGGCTTCGTTCATGGCATCTGCATTCCAGTTCACAAAAAATGGTATGTTATTGAAATCGTAAAATAAAAATAAATTATAAAATATAAAATCAAATGTACCTGCTCGTTGTCTGTCACAAGTTGAACGGCGAGCCTGATGTCCTATTCGCCTACCCTGCATCTCATCCATTGTCATGACAGCACGCTTGTGGGGCCTTCTCCCTTTTCTGATATAAAAAGAAGTTAAATAACTATATTAAAAAGAAGTTCAGTGCATACACAAAGTATTCTCCCTAACCTGATCCACTTTCTGGGGGACGATTTTATCCCAACATAGGCCAGCCACACATGCTGGTTGGAATAAGAATGGAATGATGCACCCCAAGTACTCGCAAGGTAAGTGGTACGGTACATGTCGGCGACAAAATCATCCTCACAGAAGTTTCTCACTCGGCACACCGCCATAACATGAGAACAAGGTAGGTGAGCTAGTTGGATTCCTTGGCATGCATGTTACAGTATTGTCGTCTCCGATAATGACAACATACTTGTAAGGCCTTTTAATAAACTCCATAGTCCCATCTGCTCTACGGCTAGTTGGAGCGTACTCATTCGGAGAGTGAACTTCGAATTCCAAGGTGCGATCCCCATACGGGACAACGGTCATAACTGAACCTTTCTCCCTATGTTTGCGTAATTTGCCCTCCACCCTTGTTGAAAATGTCGGTTCCTGGCGAGTAATTCTTGTGCTTTAACACAGCGGTCAACGACCATGCATTAAGCTTGTTGAAAGTGTCCTCCACAATTTCCGCCACGGGCAACATTCAGCTCTGCTTGAAAACATCATTCAAGGACTCGGACCCATTTGTGGTCATTATTCCCCATCTCCAACCTCCATCTCTTGCTTGAAATATTTTCTCATATGCGGGTGGTTCTTGCAGATCTCTCGGATTATTTTTCCCACCTTGAGTAAGTACAAATTTTCCTTCGGACAATACTACACAGAAATAATTTTTCAGATTAGAAAAATATAAGTAAATAGTTTATTAAAATTTCATCTAAAATATACATACCTTGCAAACTCTTTGAACATCTCTTCCAGCCTTCTCGGCTTCTTCCTTCTGCATCCAATTTTAAATGTATCTGCAACCCATTGGTCAAATCCGACATGCTTGTGAGGTTGTCTGCAACGTGTTGCATACACAGCCTGTGCACACAGTCGCCGTGCGCTGTCGACCACCGAAATCTGTTCGATCAAAGACATATTTGATTCATTTGCGCTGGTCTGATATGACACAAAAAACCTGTTCCCAACCACCTCTCTCCGCAAAAAACTCATAAAAAAGCCCCAATTTTCACCATCCTCCTTCTCGACAATTGCAAATGCCAAATGCAACAACTGGTTTTCGGCATCATATGCACATGCTATCAACAACCTCCCATCGTAACGGCCAGAAAGGAAGCATGCATCTATACTGATAACTGGTCTAATATATGGCACAGCTTGAATGCACGGACCAAAACGCCCATGCTATGGCCTTGAATTGTATCTCGTCGGGCTCATCGGGATCGGTAACATTCCAACATTCATACTTGTGCCGGGATTTGTACTTCCTATGGCTTGGAGCAGTGGTGCAAGCAAGTTGTATGAATCCTTCCAACTACCGAACAGTCGGCATATCGCAAGTTCACGCCCTCTCCATAACCTGTTATTTTGGGGTTACATGGTCGTAAGCGCGTCTCACCGCTCTACCGACCTCCTTAATGCTGATCGACGGGTCGTCCTTAACATCTCGCTCAATTACATCGGCAATAAGTGATGCCGTAAGTTGTGAATGGTCTGTCCTTGACGACGCAGACTTGCATGTATGTGGGGGTTCACATTTCTTAATTATCCATGACGCCCCCTACCCACAGGGGTTGCATACAGTCGGAACTCGCATCGCGATGAGTCTTTGTAAACAACAACTAACCTTTTTGACCCTCTTTTTTGTATTCTGCACTCCCAGTTGCTGCGGATATGAACTTCATATATTTTCTTCACAAGTTCATCTAGGGTGGTATAAACCTGATCCGGAGAAGCTCTGAAGTGTAAACGACACGCTTCCCAAAATAGCTTATGTCTGCTTCTTCAAAAGCAGTGGTATCGTTGAATGTGGCTACCGGATGCCTGTCTGTCCGACCTCTAATCGGAAATCTGCCCTGCCTGGGTGAATAATCTCCATCACCGTCTGACAAGTGATCAGAATCCCAATCCCCGTCCCAACTATCACCCGAGTTAATTTCATGTTCCGGTATGGCATCAACCCCTTCAGCCTCCAGCATAGCATCTCTCCGGGGAACAATAACAGGTACAAGTATAGGTACGGACGGTGGTACAGAAGGAAATCTGGCTTCGACTACGGGTTGAATAGGAGGTGGTGGTGGTAGGTCGGTGCTATAATCAGTGGTGTAATCAGCAGTGTAATCAGTATGAACGGGTGGTGCGTACGGTTCAGACGGTGATACATGACCCAAGTTTTGGTTACCCGAGTGGTCAAAACCCGAGTGCTGCTGCACCGGGCTATCATAACCTGTATGATCCTAGAAGGTCCAACCCTAGTCCGACGCAGAAACTTTCTGGAATACAACTCCATTATCGGGGTACCCGTAGATTGAAAAGTATTGTAAACACATCTCCAACCATCCTCATTTGTTATTGGATACTTTACATAGTAAGGTCTATCCCGCCCTGAGTCAACCCGAGTAACTAAATCTATGTCATACCGGTTGGGGGTTACACCAATCCTTTCGAATACCATTTGCTTAGGTTCCAGAAATGAGGTGTTTTCATTTACCTCAAAGCCGTGGGTCGGATCTTTCGAGTAATGTACTCCCTCCACACCCACCTCGAACTTCCCGCCCACATATAGTGTAACCAACATTTTATCTACATTAATAAACAAACTTTTATCAGTTACAAAATAATAGTACACAATTAAATTATTAGTAAACAACAACAATAAAAAAATATTTAATAAAATTAATTACAAAAATAAAATAAAATAATGAACAGTAATGCACAGTAATAAACAGTACGCACAGTAATAAACAGTAATAAACAGTAACGCACAGTAATAAACAGTAATAAACAGTAATAAACAGTAATGCACAGTAATAAAGTAACACACAGTAATAAACAGTAATGTACAGTAATGCATAGTAAAATAAATAATAAAATAATAATAATAAATACTAATAAAAAAATAAAAAAAAATTTACCTGCGGAGAAGAGCGACGAATTCGGGGCGAGAGATGTGAGAAGGAGAGCCAGAATGGGCAATTTATATGGTTGATAGTGAACCGCCCATGGGGGGGCGGTTTGCTTGGCCGTGTGGACCGCTCAACCATTGGGCGGTTTGGTGGGTAGGGTGAACTGCCCCATCGTTGAGCGGTTAGATTAGATTTGAAAATATTTTCAGATCGGGGTTACATTTGACATTTTTCATTTGTTTTAGGTTATTAATAAAAATATCGGCCTCGTAAGAGACCTTAATTTAAATAACATCACAAAAAATCTTTCACAATTGGAACCTATCTTGCATTCTTCCCAAAGGATGATCTACACATTAAAGAACATCAATTCTCCATAGTTCATCAGCAACAAGTACAGATCAACTCTAGAGAAAACTAAGTACATTAATTCTAGCGGGCTTTGTGTAACTTCGGTTGATCAATTGGTGTCAAAGCAAACCAAGTTGATCATAGAAAAATCCTGCATTAAATTACTGATACTATTGCATCTCAGCCTTCAAAAAACACAAGCGTTTGTACTCATTCAATTCAACCCGGTGTAGGGCTGCTAATGAGCTGAGCCGGCTCATGAACCAATGAGCTGAGCGGCTCAATAAATTGTATTGAGTCAGACCCTAAACTAAATAAAGTCCGAACTCAACTCGGCTCATATTTTATCACTCAAACCGAGCCGAGCCCGAGTTGGACCGAGCCAACTCATGAGCCAATGAGTCTCTTCTTTTTGTGCTTGCTGATGTAATAGGCTGAGGGTTGGAAAAAAATATATAATTTCCTTGCGGCGCATTTTACGCTTGGCATTATGCGTGAGCGAGATTTAGATGTATTAAAACAACAGTCGTATTATTATTTTTGTAGATTCGTAAAAATATTTAAAAGTTTGAATGTATTCAAAAATACTGTACAAACGTGCATATGATTCACACTTAACAAAATCTTTTGTAAAAGGCCAAAAAACAAATCAATTATTTGGTTCAAACTTTTACAAAATATAAATTTATCGTTAACATTGTGTACATATTCCTTTTGTAAGAGGCCAAGAAAAAAATTATTTGGATCTAGCTTTAAAAAAAAATTAGCGACATTTGACAACAAAGTATTGTCTAATAGTTGTTTAATTACTATTTAAGGGTGAGGTGTTAGAGAATTTTAACGCAGAAGATTTGAAATAATTTTATCTGTTCAATCACATTATTTTAAGTTTGATTTGAATTCGGTTCAATCGCATTATTATAAAAAACTTAATTTGAATTCGGTTCAATCACATATATTTAAAGCTTGATTTGAACAATTTAGGTAAGGTTATGACTTATAATCAAGTAAATATTGTTTTTCTAATGCTTGGCATGAGTTGGGCTCGTGAGTTTGACATGAGTTGGGCTCGCGAGTTATGAGCCGAGTTTGAGCCGAGCTGAAGGCTCAAACTCATTAAATTGAGCCGAGCTTTATTCTTCAAGACTGAGCCGAGCCCGAGTTGAGCCGAATTAGTTTATTGACAAGCCGAGCTAAGTTTTTAGCCGAGCTTGGCTCGTTAGCTGCCCTAACCTGGTGACAGGTAGATGGCCTAGGAAAGATGTTGTTGATTGCACCTTGTTCCCACCGCATCTCGTTAAGCTAACACTTGATGACTTCAGTTTTGAGAAAGACCCGATGCCCCTACTATAGAAATTGCCTCTGAGGTACTCGAACTATTTAATGCAATAATTGAAGTGATGGAAAACAGATGATGTGCTCCAGGGGAGGTTTTGTCGATTGCAACGATTGCTACTTTCTTTAGATAATTTGAAGGAATGGAAAATAGAAGAGGGTGCTATGCCATTGCATATAAGTTTTACAATGATATTCTATAATAGTTATGATTTCTTATATCAGAAATCAAACCAATATTTGATAAAGGGACAATTAGTTAAAATACACTACAAATTCTTAATTTAGAAGTTGTTGCTATATATTAACATTACAACTAAATTTATAAAAGAAAAGAAATAACTAATATTTATGTTTTAAATACACATAATAAACATTGCTTTCAGCATTCATGAAGTTTTATATTTACTAAACGATAAAACCACCGTAGTAAAATTCTTTTGTTTTTTGTTTATTTTAGTAAATATACTTTTAGTTTAAACTCAACTACATGTAAAAGAGTCTTAAGTCGATAAGACAGAAAAACAACATAGTATAAACATCATACATGCATAATATACAATATATTATTCTTTAAAATATAGAACACATTATGGGATTCAAATCCGCTCTCTTTTTCAAAAGAAAACGAGCACCCTCTCTTCTCCTTTTTTCTTTATATCCTCCTCTATTTCTCTCTTTTCTTCTCTCTAGATGAGCGGACTGTGATCCGTATTTATGGAATCTAGATGTGATAAAGTCAATGGTTCTTGTTTTAGCATTATAAACATATTGCCACAACAATTAAGAGAAGGTATGAAGTAGTTTAATTAATTCATAAAAAATGAAGCGGAGTATGCCCGATGGGTGCTCCTCTCTTTTCCTGTTTTTCTCTCTCCCTCCTCCCTTTCTCTCTTTTCTTCTCTCTTTTCTCATTCTCTCTAGAATGAGAGAGAGAGAAGGAGAAGAGGAGGGTGCTCTTTTGTTTAAGAAAAAAAAGCGGATTTGGATTCACATTTATGGATCTACATATGACAAAGTCAATGATTCTTGCTTTAACATTATAAAACCTATTGCTACAAAAATTAAGGGAAGTATGAAGTTTTAATTAATTCGTAAAAAGAAGTGGAATAGATCCGATGGATGATCCTCTCTTCTTCTTTTTTCTCTCTCTCCTCTCTCTTTTCTCTTTCTTTTCTCTTTCTCTCTCTAGAGGGAGGGAGAGAAAAGGAGAAGAGAAGTGGTCCTTTTGTTTAAGAAAAAGAGCGGATTTGAATTCACATTTATAGATTTAGATGTGACAAAGTCAATGATTCTTGCTTTGACATTGTGAAACCTATTACAAGAACAATTAAGAAATATATAAAGCAGCTTAATTAATTCGTAAGAATAGAGCGAGCCGGGTAGGTCCGATGGGCATTAGCCTACTTTAGGTATGATGGGCTTCAAGACTATCCTATCCACTTTAAGATTGTGCGTATGAAAATTGAAACGGACATGCACAAATATTAAAGCTGAATGTACAAATCTTATAGCGAATCGGACGGTCTTGAATCTCATCGAACCTGAAGTAGATTCGGTAGCCATCAAATCTACTCAGCACTACGCAAGGAAGAGAAATTATTTTCCGTTCAACAACTCTCTTAGTTTCTTGTCAAAAAAAACAACTCTGTTATTAGAGGCAGCAATCAAACAGGTCAGTTTCGAGTCAATTTGACTTTGAATTATTTTCAGGTCTCGAGTCATCCAAATTTGGGTTTGGAATCCTCATGTCGGGTGGAGTCGGATTTCATGCCATCAACTTTTGGATAATTTTCAATTTCAAATCTCTTCACTTTTGGAGTTCAGAGTTATTCGGATTTGAGTTGTTTTTCAAGTTTTGAGTCATTTGTTTTACTTTCAGTTCATTCAAGTTTGGGTCCTCTGGCTTCGAGTCTTGTTACGTTTCTAGTCATTTTAGTTCGGTCGGGTCGAGTTCCGGGTCATTTACCTTTAGTCATCTCTAATTTGGGTCATTTAAGTGCAGGTCAGATATACTTTATCAAAATGTGTACAGTGCAATTCAATAGATTGTGCCATTATCACAATATGGCAAGGATCAAATTATATTGGACCTCACTGAATTGATGTTTGTTATGAAAACAATTTACTATTATGAAGGAATCGAAAACAAAATAAGTGGGATCAAATAATTTCAAAAATTTAAATGACAATTTGGAAGGTTGAACCATGAATTGAATTTACTCAATAAAAAATGGCTTCTGATTTTCAAATTTGAGAAGCAAATTTTGGCTTCTCTTCAACGGTGACCGCAATGGGAATCTGAGTTCATCAGTTTTGAATTCAATAGTTTCAGAAAGGTCCCATAATTTCATATTCACAGGAACTCAGCTTTACTTTGTTATTTGCAAATTACCACCAGCGGCCCCCCCCCCCCCCCCCCCTCAACAATCCCCAAGAGAGAGAAAAAAGATTGATATACTGTCCTTGAGATTTATTTATTTTTTGGTAAAAAAAAAATTAACTAAAAAGTACACTTTTAAGTTCTGACCATCACAAATTCAAAAGCAGGCACTGGTTTTTTTCTTAGTTTGTTTCCATTGTGAAATTTGTGGCACAGAAAACAATTTACTATTTTGAAGGAATCGAAAACTTAATTTACAAATGTAAAAAGAAATTGTGGCATGTGTGGCACCAAAATTCTCCTTTTTTTAAATAGATCTCCTGTTGGCATAATTATTGATGCTGAAAAAAAAAATTATGGTCATATACATCTTCATCAATAATTTTGTGTCACACACACTCCTCAAAACTTATTACAAGTTTTTTGAAGCAGTCAAATCTGAAGAAGTTATCAAGTACATACACATTGTGCTCATGTTATATACCTACAAAAATATGAATAAGACATAACAACACACAGAAAGGATAGTACATTTCAATACAAAATAGATAAAGGATAAATAGGAGATACCAGAAAATAATTATGCCAACAGAGAACACCGACTCCCCCACTCATTTACATCTCATATCTCAAAAAAATAAACACTATGTGACAAGTTTGACAACAAAAGGATAAATAGGAGATACCAGAAATCATTTCAAAGGTTGGAGTGCTTGTTGAGACAAAGAAAGGAACGCCAAAATTGCACCAAATCGGCAAATTAGTCATCATAGGAAGCATGCGGGGAAGATGTGCAGCCAGGATGAAACGGGTCCTCTGACCCGCAACAGTGCCAGTACTGGACCACTTTCCCTGAATCTGGTGTGTTCATTGTACCCCCTGTGTAAACACTTTCAAATTTCCTCCTTGTTTCCCCTGAACCAACACACATTAGAAATTGTAAGTTGTGTTTGTGCATAAGGACTCCAACCAAATTGTATTAGCATGGTCATGCCACTTTTATATGACCTGCATTAGTAATTTGACATTACATGTACCTGACCTGTTGATATCAAATGGAACATATATGTGAGTTATAACACAATTACAAACTAATAAACTGTTTACTTTTAATGAAGTTATATCTGTTCTATCCCACCATTTTTTTCTAATTAAAACTTGAATCCCCTTAAGACAAAGACCCACAAGCTCTGATTCCTTCAAATAGCTTATACACAGATTGTACCAATATCACAATATGCCAAGAATCAAATTATGGACCTCATTGAACTGATGTTTATAAGCTATTTTGAAGGAATCGAAAACAATATAAGCTACGCCCAATAGCAATAACAAACTAAAATTGTAAATAATTTGCGCTTTTATCGAGTCATTTACCATAAATTCAACTGTTAAGAAGGTAAATTTATCAAATGATCTTCAGTAAAAATTACAATAATAGAAACTTTTACTGACCCCCAAAATGGGCAGTGTGAAATTTACAGGCAGAGGGATGGTTTAGATCCGGATCAAACTGGCCCTTACAATTCTTGCACGTGCGGAGCGCGTGCTGTCCACCGTTGCATCGGACGCTGACAGCTGATAGGTGGCGGTGACTGCACCGGTGGGGTAACGACACAGCAACGACGGCCGAACCGAGCATAATCGGACCGGACAGTGCCGCAAACCGGACCGGGCACCGGTTTAGCGGTAGACACTCAATCCCCAGCCTCATCTCAGTTCCTCTCTCTCGATTTGATTTGATTGATATCTGCAAGTTCGGAAGAGGGGCAATAATTTGAAATCGTATCCTCTGCGTTAACTCAAAAAAGAATCTTCTGAGTAATGTATCTGGACCGTTCGATTAGTTTCAAGATTAGTGAGGACTAGATCTACACTAATATTAAAGGGCCCATGAATTATAGGCTGTGGCCGGATTGGCTCCGTTTAAAATCAAACGGCCATATACGTTAACTCAAAAGATGCTCTTTTGAGTTAATGCCAGTGTAATAAAATGCGGTTTCATGCGGCGCATATGCGTATGCGGTGCTCAGCCGCATGAAATCCGAATATGCGGATTTAATATGCGGATTCAGTCTCAGAGTCCGGATTCGGATCCAAACAAATTTAAATTAAAACTCATGCTGAATCCAAACCTATTATCTGAGTCCGGATCCAAAATATTCAAACCCATGCTGAATCCAAACCCATTATCTGAGTTCGGATCCAAAAATATTCAAACCCATGCTAAATCCAAACCCATTAACTGAGTCCGGACCCGTTCGGGTAACTCTCTACACTGCCTCATTGCTTCTTTTATAGGCTGGAGAGTGGTGTGATCGTTGTTTATTCGAATTGTGGGACTATGTTAATAAAGTCCGAAGAACCGGCAAAGATTTAAATTGGGCCATCAGCGTAAATTTGGGCCGATGCTTTCATGCTTTGATACGTTGATGCTTTGACTAATATTATATATCAAAAGTATTTCATGGATAGATCTAGAACGAAGAGGGCGGCAATTTACATGGAGTAATGCTTTCACGTCCTCTGGAAATGTTAATATATTAATGATTATGGATCTGACTGCTACAAGTCCCGAATTTATCCACATAAATATTAAAAGCATATTAAATATATAATTAAGTAAGGGTATCATATTAATATTTTATGAAAAAATCCGCATATATAAGTCCGCATGAAAATCCGCATATGCGGTCGCATACCGTATAGCGGTATGCGGTGGCCTTCCGCATACCGCATGAAAACCGCATTTTATTACACTGGTTAATGCAGACCATGCGGACTCCAATAATTTGGGAAAAGCTATATGGGCTTATACTGGGCTTCTCTTATGAACTCGGAAAAAATTGGACTTGTTTAATTTGGGCTTTTTATACTGGACCTCATTCGATTCAAGGTTGGAATGTATTAGGGAATTTATTAGGTTCTTAAATGGGGAAAAAAGCTGGACCCAATCAAAGTTAAAAAAAATCCGAGGCTTGGCAGATATTTATATGTTGTTGATCATGCGTAACGCGTATAAAAATGGGGCAATTTCAGGTATACCCTCAAAAACTTCAAAATTACGTATTTACCCTCTAAACTTCAAAAACTCACAAATTTATCCATTTTATTGTCTTTTATATTAAAACTCATTCTTAATTTATAAAATACCCATTTTACCCTTTATTAAAAGCATAAAACGACCATTATACTCAAATTTGAATCTGAAGGGTTCCTCTACTTTTCGAACTGCTTTAAGATCTGTGCATGCTAGATGAGCACGAATCGTGAAGTGACGTGCACAGATCTTAATGCGATTCGCGAGGATCGAAATTGCTTTAAAATCTGTGCGTGCTAGATCACATGAATCTTAAAGCCAACACGCACATATATTGAAGCTACACACACAAATCTTAATGCGATGCGCATCTATCGGACGGTAGATGAACTCTTCATATTCAAATTTGAGTCCGATGGACTTTTTATGCTTTTAATAAAGGGTAAAATGGGTATTTTATAAATTTAGAATGAGTTTTAATATAAAAAACAATTAAATGGATAAATTTGTGAGTTTTTTGAATTTAGAGGGGAAATATGTAATTTTGAAGTTTTTGAGGGGTATGCGTGAAATTCCCCCTATAAAAATCAGACGGTGGAGGTTGCATTGTTGGTGGGCGGGTGGGACAATGATAGAGAATCAAATATCATCCATATTAATGTATTGAAAAGAACCGTCCGGTCCAGGACCGGACCACCAGTGGTTCAGAACAGGACCGTCCCGGACAATGCCCCAAACTCAGACGAGATCGTGTACTAGTCAAGGGACGGGTCTAGCAAGGGTTTGGGTTGATTTTTTTCACTAGATCCGGACTAATCCGAACCGATCTAACCCATGGAACTGTGTAGAACCGGGCTGGACCAGATCCGAACCGAACCGTGAAGAACCGAACCCAGACCGGACTAAACCCGTACTAACCCCCCAAACCCGGACCTGGACCGAACCAAACCCCCCCATACCCGGACCAGAACAGACTAACCCCCTTTAACCCATACCGGACTCGGACCAAACCCCCCTACTCGGACCATAACCGGACTAACCCCTTTTAACCCGTACCGAACCCAGACCAAACCCCTCTACCCGGACATTTATAAGTATTATTTGGCCATATAAGATGTAAAAAAGTAGAAAATATTTATTTTGAAATTTTTTCATATAAACTGTTGCACAATTAATTGCTGTACAATTTGTGTCGATCTAAATTTATAAACTCTTTTAATTTTTTTGGCTATTTTTAAACATTTCAATTACTCTTTTAAATTATTCATTTTAACGGAACATTACTAACAAAAAAAATTCATGTAGCCATTTTCTCTAAATCGAATTTTGAATATGGTCAAAAATTGAGACACTCACTAAGATTTCAAGTTATTCTGACCTCTGTTAATTAATCGTGAAAATTGTACAAATCTGTAATATTTTTTATAAATAAATTATGTTATCTAAAAACTAGACTTCAATACCTTTAATTGATATAAAGGACACAAAAATTAATTATCCATTTTCCTAATCGAATTTAGATTCTGGTCAAAAATTGGGACTGCTCACTGGAATTTTCAGCTATTCTGACCTCTATCAATTAATCATTAAAATTGTATAAATATATCTTTTTGTATAGAGAAATTATGTTACATAGAAACTAGACTTCAATACCTTTAATTTTATATAAAAACACAAAAATCCATGTAGCCATTTTCTCTAAATCAAATTTTGAATCTGGTAAAAAATTAGGACTGCTCACTAGAATTTCAAGCTATTCTGACCTCTATCAATTAATTGTTAAAACTGTACAAATATGTAATATTTTTGCAGAGAGAAATTATGTTATATGGAACCTAGGCTTCAATACCTTTAATTTGATATAAATAACACAACAATTCATGTAGTTATTTTCTCTAAATCGAATTTTGAATCTGGTCAATAATTGAGACTGCTCACTGGAATTTCAAGCTATTCTGGCCTCTGTCAATTAATCGTTAAAACTGTACAAATCTGTAATATGTTTGTATAGAGAAATTATGTTATCTGAAAACTAGACTTCCATACCTTTAATTTTATATAAAGAACACAAAAATACATGTAGCCATTTTCTCTAAACGAATTTTGAATCTGATAAAAAATTGGGACTGCTCACTGGAACTTCAAGCTATTCTGACCTCTGTCAATCAATCGGTAAAACTATACAAATCTGTAATATTTTTATAGCGAAATTATGTTATCTGGAATTAGACTTCCATACCTTTAATTTGATATAAAGAACACAAAAATCTATGTAGCCATTTTCTCTAAATCGTATTTGAATCTGGTAAAAAATTGAGACTTGCTCACTGGAAAAAAAAATGGACCGGACAAACCCGTACAGATCAGATTGGACCAACCCGTGTGGTTCTGGACCATGGTCCACGGCACGGGTTTGAGCCAACCCCTCCAAATTGGATCCGCCGGACCTGGACCGTGCCAACCTGTGGACCGGGGGACCCGTAAACCGGTCAGATTTGGACCGTACCGGACCGACCCGGCCCGTTTGCAAATCACTAATCCAGATAGGTCATAGATCAAGAAAAGGTTGGAATTTTCTATCATATATTCATATATTCATATATTAAAATGTGGATGAGCGACATTTCCGTCGGATTGATTCGGAAAGCATCATTCATGGCAGCACATGCACGCATTAATTTTTGGGATCGAGATTGATGAAAGTCCAACTATTCTTGCTTTCACACTGAATTTTTTTTTTTTTTTTTAATACAAGTCCGTAGATATTTCACACTGAAAATTAATAAGAAGAAAGAGAACCTGTGGTACAAGATGTAGCTTAATTTAGTACAAGGGGATAAATTATTTTCCCATCCACCAACTTTGTTAATTATTTCACATTTGAACTCTCATCTATATAAAAACTTGTATATGTAACACATGAACTGTAATTCGGATTAAATTTAGAGTTAAAATTAAAATAAATTTGTTGAATTTTGATTCATAATTAGAATTATAAGTCAGAGAATCAGAAATTACAATTCAAAATATTAAAAAATATAAGTTAAAATAATTTTTTATCGAGTACCCAATTGGTTAATGAATTTAAATCCGATTAGGTATTTAAACCCTATTTAATATTTTTTTGTCCCCTGTCATCGATTAAGCAAATGTTAAAAGCCTGCAATGCTTACTAGTAAAATATTTGAGTAATAATTGACACTCCCGATTATATAAGTTAGACCTGTTTTTTGGACTTCTTTCCAAAAAAAAAATATTAAAGCAAATATTAATTCCTTAAAATAAATAATTTATAAAGTTATATTTCATATTGGACACTTCATCTTGGGCATAAATAAATAAAAAACACGATTTAATCATACAATAACTCAACAAAAGAACAGAAAAAAAAATGATGTTATTTTTAAACAAATCAAACACATATATCATTTAACAAAAAAAAAAAAATGACACAAAAGTCATCTGATTAAAATATAAAGAAAAGAAAATCAATTCACATGAATATCAATAATGTGACATGATAAAGAAAAAAGGGGGAATGACGTGTCGCTCACTCTGAGACCTAATCGCGCCGCTCACTCTGAGATCCAGATCCATGGCTTGGTAAGACCTAATCGCGCTGCTATATAAATCCCCGATCTAATCCCAGCAACACCAGATCTCGCTAGCCGCCACTCTCTTTCCCTCGCGCCACACCTCCTCTCTCTCTCTTTCTCTCGTTGACTCCCCAATGGAGTTGGAGATGAATGACAGCAGCTCTGATGATGAGGACAATCCAGGTGATCTCGCCGACGCGAATCTTTGAGACGATGTACCATCCATGTGAGTGATTTCGCGTCAATTTTACTGATGTGTTCTTTAATTGAGAATTAATTAGTGTTTTAGTAGCTTAGATGGTGGCAATTCTTCCAATACCGTACCGTACTGCTTTCAGGCCATTTTGTCACAAATTTTCTTTCTTTTTTCCGGTTTGCTCAGTGTTTTGTGACGTTTAGAAGGAAGAAAAAGCTTGAGATGATAGAAGTATACATATTCAGTAATTTTGAGAGTCAGAGTTTAAGGGTTTAAGCCTTAAGTAGTAATTTAGGCAGTATTTACAAATAATTAGTTTTGTCCGATTCTTCAATAGAAGCCTCTTATTATGCTCCTGACCAAATAAAGTAGGCGAAGTTTTTTCAGCTTTAATGAAATATTTATATTGTCTAATCAGGTAACGATAGAGGCGTTTCATTCTTCTCCTTGTTGAAAGCGTAGAACAAGAATTCAGAGACACTCCTGCACAGTGTTGCAAATTGATGTTGTCGTCCCGAAGGATGCTTTCGAAGAAACAAATGAAAATGGAGACACAACCCTGCACGTTACTGTTAAACACGACTATATAGATGTTGTTCAGGAGCTTATGAAATTGGATTCAAAAGTGGCATACAAGATCTACAAGGAAAGGTTATCTCATTTTACATAGATACAGACAAATGATATACATACATGATACGTACCATGTTAGAAGTTGACCCTACTTTGACATGCACCCAACTTTTAGATAGAGTATTTTTAAGTCCATGTATCCGCACACATGGGCAACATTGAGATATGCCTAAATTAACTAACATATCAGAAAATTATTTCTTGATAATTTTAGTTTACTCGTGTGTTGCTACCAACTATTTAACTACCAAGCACACAAAAACATATACATCTCGTCATAATCATGGTACTTATACATGAAATATTTCCCATGTTCCTTGTTGTTGTGTCGATACATGATCTGGAAACATTCCATCAGAATATTGGGTGCATGCCAGTGTACAGTTAACTTCTAACATGGTCTGAACCATATATGTATATCATTTGACTATAGCTATGTACAATGGAGATAACGTTTCCTGTTGACGTTGTATGCTACTTCTGGATCCAACTTCATCAGCTCGAGCCCAACATCCATATGGCCGTGTTTTGCAGCAACGTGCAAGGCTGTCTCCATTTTCATTTGTTCTTCGAGAGCATCCTCCGAGATAACATTATCACTTCAAATGAGATTGTGGATGACCTCATTTTTTACCTTTGCATCACAGTGCAGGGGTGTCTCTGACTTCTTTTTTGCGCTCTCTTTCCACAAGGACATATCCTTTTGAAGAACTTTCAAACCAAAGCTCATTTTGCCTCTTAGTTACAAGTGAAGAATACTGTCTTGAAAACGCATTGCACTTTGGAGCTCGAATTGGACAGTCTAGTGTTATGTCTTGTTCGAGAGCACAAGTAGAGGCCTATGTTGCCACCTCTCTATGTTTACCTTTCAATGAACTTTGCCTCACAAACTCGGGCTGATTATTTGGGAATATAGAGCATTATGTTTTGGACTCTTATTATGACTGGTGCTTTCAAGTGTATTTGTATTGTGCTTAATGCATATGACCATGGTGAAGATATTTATTTTCCTTTTAGCATCACTTCATGGCTTGACTTCTATAATTTATCTTAATTTGACTTTTTATTATATCTTGTCTTATTTGGTTTCCAAGTCGATGGTCATTCCTATGTGTTCCTATTGTTCCAAGCCAGTTCCATGCTGCTGTTGTATTTGCATATGCTACTTTCCTTTTTCATGTGTAGTAATTTTTGGGTCTTGTACATAAATCGTGAACTATTAAAGTCCTATCTGCAATAGATGGTTTACAAGTACCATTCAAAAATAACCATTTCTGACCTTAGGCAAAGTTTAGTATCGTCGTACAACACATAAAATATAAAACAGTTAAAGATCGGAGGCGATTTCGCAAATTGCACTGAAGTATCCAGAAGACAACAAACATTTAAAAAAAAAAATGAGAACTTGCATTGCATAAGAAAGACAACTAAGGAATTTCTCGTGATATTCAGCTCAAGATGATCAATTCACATACTCATCATAAGGTTACATTTTCAATCAATATAAACTGTGACGAACCTTCAATTAGTCTATTCTAACAACACGTATTCTAATAAATTCCAAGCCTCATACTTATACAGCATACCAATATCTAAACTCGCTTTTAAAAATATAACAACATGCCTCTGCATAAATGTCGTTCCCCCATGTTTATGTCCAAATCTTGAGCTATTGATGCACTGTGGACGTTATGCTTAACAGCTTAAGTATCATGCTGGGAACGAATAATTTGAGGGGCAACTTAGATTAAGATTTAGGGTTTATAAACGATTTTGAATAACTCCAAAATAATGCCCAACTTTAATTTTAGTTTTATGCACCAAATGTGATAACAAAAACTGATGCTGCTCATCCTTTTAACCCACAACCATGAAGAGAGAGAGAGAATTTCGGCCCATAAGCATTAGTTGATAGTTGAGAGTTGATATTTTGCATGTGTTTTTACTCAGTTGGGGTTATGTTGCCATTTATGTTGTTTATCATGTTGTAAAACTATTTAAATCCAATGTAGCACTTGACAGCCGCCGTCAAGTTTTCAAACGAGAGAGAGACTAAACAGATAAATCAACTATTTCTCATTGGGGGCATTAGAAAATAAAAACCTCAAATTATTTAACACAGGTAACACTAGTACTCTCAAAATTACACAACCCTTTCTCCATTCTGCTTAGACCATTTAAGCATTTTTTAAGAAAATATTGGAAGTCAAGTCACTTAATTAATTTATATTCACAAAAAATCTCATTCAAATTTAAACTTATGACCTTCCAAACAAAAGATATTGCCTTTACCACTAAACTAAAATGTTGATTCTCACCTTTTAACCATTTTCATTTATTAATTCTTCATTCCTCTAGAATTGTACATTGGATCGTGACCGAACTAGGGAATAAGGCCATATTATAGAAAGTAATCATCCAATCTGCATTCCAGCATTCCAATATGGTAGAGAAAAAAGTGCATAGAAGAAACACGCTTCATACAAAGCCCCAGCAAAACAGAAGCTGGCTAACTGAAAAATGCAAGCTTCCTATAATACAACGATAGATTGCAGAATTGAAATTTCTTTTACCAAGAACAGAAAAGAAAAAAAAACGGGCAATGTAAAATTGCACCTTGCACCTTGAATAGAAAATCCCTAACAAAAGCATCTCTCAAACCTTGAATAGCAAATTCATATACAGTTAATATTACAAAAGGTACATTGTAAAATTACACCTTCAATCCTGACTGGCCCTGGAGATTATAACAGTGGCATATTCCGAAATTACCGGATCAGGTGACTGCTTGAGGCTAGAGAGAGAACTAAAGAGGTCAGAAGAGCGAATGCAGCGCCTACAGAGGGAATGGTCGCACATTTTTTCGCAAACAATGAGCACGATTTTTAGAGGCGATTCGTTTATCATGTCTTTTCTGGTTGGACTCAGAGCAAGGGTTGCATAACTGTTGACTATCTTTAAGAGAGCCTGAATGAACATAACAGTTTAAGATATCAAAATGTTTAATCAGATGCAATACAGATCCTCCCTTTTCTTTTCACTTTCTTGAACTAGAATGCTTTTTGTCATTCAACGTGTCATTTCTCAATTGGGCACGACAGTTGACACTGTGGAGTGTTAGCAACACTAATTTGGAGTGGCATTTGAATTTTATATGGCACCTGTCGGCCATTAAAAAGTATAATGGAAAAATATGAACGGCTGACAAAAACTGAAAATAAAGGGAAAGCAAAGAAAAAGAAGAAAATCATCAAAACATTGGCATGACTCAAAATTAGTTTACTGAGACGAAAAAAAGGAAAAGAAGAAAAAACAAATGCTTATCAGACCATAAAAGGTATACTAAACAAGAACAGTTATAATTATACAAAAAACCTAAAAGGTAAATTGGGTTATTCAGCAATTGTTACATTGCTGAAATAATAATAAAAAATAAATCACTTGAATAATTAAGGCTAAAAAACACTACCTGGATGGTTCCAGAAGAGACGACGGGCTCACAAAGCCGGTTTGAGTTACGCAAGAGGTTACTCAGAGCGCCGGCAGCATTGGCTTTTGTCTTTGACTCCTCAGATGCCAGCAGAAGCTTCGTTAGCTGAGGTATTGACCTTCGCAAAATTTCATACAGCCTATCATTGTGGTATGCTGCATTTCCCACCTATAACATAGATACCACAATAGAATCGATTGAGCAGGATTTGATGGTTCCGAATATATTAAATGCCAGTATTTGTATTGGAATGCTACCGATTAATAAATTGCCGCTGCTACATGGGATGAACACAATGCTGTTAGCATTCACAACAATCATGCTGGTACGTATGATCATCCCTTTAACATTGTCATTACGAAGAAACATATGCCGGTAAAATTGTTATAAGAAAAATTCAGTTTAGATAGCATGAGAGGGGCAGAATTCTCACCGCAAAGCATGCAAACTTGCGAGTGCGTTTGTCCAGGATCAGCACATCTATCTATCATGAGATCAACAATTCCATTCTTTGCCTGGAACAAGAAATAAGTATCATCTCTAGAAGACTAATTAATTAATCTTGTAATAAGGGCTGTATGTGATAAAAGAGGTAGAATTTGAAAACATATGCCCTTTGTGCTATTTACAATGTAACTAAAAGTAAAAATAAAATACAGAAGGCAAGCTTAAATTTGTAGAAAAATACAGCAGAAAACCCAAGTAGTATTACATCAAGTACAATGATATGAACATAGTTATGCACAACAACTGAAGGATCAAAACTTGCACTTATAAATAGCCATAGCAGAGATATCAGGGGAAAAGTTGTCTTACTAGAGGTTCGTAAAAAAAGGAGTTATGCCGGCACATATTTCCAATGGCACTACATGATTTTGCTCTAACTTCCTGGTCTTCACTGCTTAAGAACTCCTTGAGATACTTTAATAACCCAGCATTTTCAATAAACTCATAAAAATCCTACAATAAAGACCAAGTTGTAGTAACCCAATTCTCAGTATAAGGTCGACACTATAAAACCTTAACTAATTGAATGGAGAATATATCAGTAATAATAATTTTTGATTTTGATAAGGTTTGACATTGGTTATCATGATAGTCAAAGTAAGATTTTTGTCAATGCATCCTGTCCCTACAATAAAGACCAAGTTGTAGTAACCCAATTCTCAGTAGAATGTCGACACTATAAAACCTTAACTAATTGAATGGAGAATATATCAGTAATAATAAGTTTTGACATTGGTTATCATGATAGTCAAAGAAAGAATTTTGTCAATGCATCCTGTCCCTTCTAAACAAACAGGGAGGGGTAAGGTGATATAACGTTGTAATCACAAGGGTACAAATGGAAGTGTTCCTGTTTTATTAAGTACCTTAGACATTCTGGCGATGATCAGAAATTATCATGAGAAAATCAAGCAAGGAATCCTGGGGAGAGAGCTGTCGAGCAAACCTCTAACCCGATTAGGGTTTTCAAACGGCCTTCTTGGATAAGTTTCAACGCCAAAGGATGGTAACCGAACATTTTCGCCACAAAAGCAATAGGCTTCGACTTATTTACTGGACTCATGTAGTCGATACACCTCAAATTAAACCTGGAGCATCAACCTGTGGTATAAGAGCAAAGATATCCTATATTATGGAGATGTAACTCAAAGTAATAATATTTATCTATTTTGTTATAATATTCTTAAATTTTACTTTTCCATTGAAAATGTACTTACTATTGCCTTCCAAAGAAGCTAAAGCATATGTATTTGGATGGGGTTCATGGAGATTCTTAAAGTACCAATCCTCTTTGTGAATTTGGCTCCAACTCTGAATTTTTTATATGTGGACATCCAATCCAAATTGTCCAATTTGGTCTAAACATCAAAATATAATTAAAGGCCAAGTTTTACGAGTTTTGAAAGTTTATACTATTTTATTTTGGATTGACCATCCAAGCAATGGTTTTCCACCTATCCAAAAGAAATAGTAAAAATATTAAAACTCAACTTTTAAGAATGTTTTGATGTTTTGATGTTTAGATGTTTAGATTGCCCGTTCAACTCTTGAGAATTGAGATTTGGAGCTGAACAACAAAAGAATAGGTGCATTGCAAAGCATTGGAGCCCACCTTGTGTTTTAGTGCTCTCATAATTGATTTATGCAGGACACTATCATTCTATATTTTTGCAAATATCTACTAGTACTCTTCTCTAATTAAAGTTTAAATCGGATGTTTTCAATTAATATTAGTTGCTTGAGAATCAGATTCCTACCATTTAATCTGCACAGGCTAAATTGCTAAAGGAAGCTCATATACACATTATGTATCTGTAATACTTCCTTTTAATAAGCTACACTATGAGTTGTAATTTATAAGAAAAAATACTTCAGGAGTACGTACCTTCAAGAGATGCTGAATATAATCAGGCAAGCCAGCATTAATAGCCTTCAACATCTGCCGATTCTCATCCCCAATTCTTCCACCGGGTGATTGTGCATTCAACAAGGACCCACTGTTTATTGAAGCAGACGCGAGGGGTACGCTAGGAGAGCTCTGTACTGCCACAAAAGGGAAAGCCAACAAATCCACCACTGAATTTATCAAATCTCTAACCCCACTTTTTCCACCACCAAGACCAACCCATGCATTCAATGCATTCAAGTGCTCTTCACATACCAACTCCACAATCATTTTCAAATTCTCCCTCTTGAACAAAACTTCACGAAATATGCCGCCTGATAGGCACTGACACAGAGAGGCGAGTGTATCTACGACACCAACTGGAGACAATCCACTCCTATTTTCTTTGGTCGCATCACCCAACAAACTCAGTAGAAGTTTATATATTCCATTAGAACAAGCTTGTTCAATAGCTAATGGCCCGCCCCATTTCAGTCGTGTTTCAACTAATCCTATACAACCATCTCTTAAACAAACCAGTTCAACAAACCACCATTGTAGGTACCTAAAGATTCACTCTCATCAGACAGCCAGAGATTCAGCAAAGTGCGCAATGTCCCCATTGGAGGGAACAGAGCGAGTGCTGCTTCGCAAATGGAAGATTTTGTATTCAACTCATTTTCAAGTGATAAAATAGATGAAAGTGCCAGCATGGCAGCTGCACAGTGGGGCTGGAGGGATCCAGTTACAGTGTCATCACAAGAAGAAAGGTGTACAAGCACAGAAAGCCGTGACCTTTGCTTCTTTTGGGAACTGGTGAGTATCACAGCAGCTGAATGTTTCTTTTCAGAGGTTGAATGCAGACAGCTTGAGATTGTGGCAAGTGCAGTGCAACAGTGTACAGCAAGTGAGCGGGGATTGGAGAGCTTGCTCTGGGGGCTGGTGGGGCCACCATCCATTGATTCCTTCTTGATGTAGGAGGCACAAGAGGCGAGAACTGAGAACAAGCCAGAGATAATTGTGCCATCTCCACCGAGCTCGAGTTCATCAGAGTTCAAAGGGAGGTATGGTTGGAGAAAAATAAGAGCACATTTAGGTGTATCGGATAAGCAGATTCTCGACACAAGCTGAAAGATGAAAATACTATCACTCAATTTTAGAGTTAAAAGTAGGGTTGGGTGGACCATTAGAAAAGGCTGTCACTTTAGCTGACCAGAACAGCTTCAGGTCAGCAGGTGACCCATTTGGTCATTCCCCTTGGTCAAGTAAAAAACCCAAATGGCACTATAAGCCCTATTATTACTTTTCTTTATTTAGTTTATCTTGCAAAAAATGAAAGGAAAGCCTGGTGGTACAAATGCAAAACCCACTTTCAAGTGCCAATTTTATATTTGCCTTGACACTACAGACCTAACTTGACCAATCTTTAAAAAAAAAAATCTCTAGGGCCAATTAGACTTTTCAACAAAATGCAGACCCAACCCGAATTAATCTGCCTGTGCCACTTATTAGCCTTAAATGTAATACAACCAAAATCCAAAACTCTACACAGGAAAGGACTAACCTGGAGAATGGCATTGACGCAGGACTCCAGACCATTATGTAAACAATAATAAAGTGCAATCTGCATCTGCCTAGAGTCCAGGAGGGCTCTTGAAACAACATCCACCAGCTTAGCAGATCTCAAATCCGTTAATGGGTCCTGACCAGGTCTCCTCCAGCATGCCAACGGAAACAAAATCTGGCCATCATCCAAGGACATGATCTCCATTGCATATACCAAGTACCAGATCACCTTGCATGATTCACATGCAGCTGGAATTAAGTTTGATGGTTCAGTTTGGGTAGCAGATCCACAACCCAATAAGCACTGGAATAACAGCTCAAGGAATTGAGAGCTATTACAAGCATGGTCAAGTATTTGGAGGAGGGCATTGTCAACTGGTTTCTGTCCTTGGTTGATATGTTTGTTTTCAGACCTAGAGTTACTCGATACAACATAACAGCTAAGCATGCTGTTGCTTCATATGCAAGTCTTCCAGATTTGTCGTGTGATGAGGTAATAATCTGCATTTTCAAAAATATGATTTGAATTAAATGTTGTACCCTTGAAAAAAGATTGATAACCATTCCAAAGGTTAATAAAAAGGAATGCCATCCAGCAAAGTTTGTAACTAGTAATATCAGCAATTTCTTTACAAACAAAGCTTTTTGCTACCTCTGAATAGAGCCCATTAAGAGCTTTCCAGTGCTTGTAGTATGAATCTGCCGGTGCACCCCCCACTAGAATCAAGTAGCTTCTTCAGAATTGAAAAAGACTGAAGTAATTTGAATTTACATTGTCAGAGTAACAATAATAACAATAATATTAAATAATAAAATAAATCCACTATTTTGATCGATCTAACCAAAGTTGCTTCAATCAAATTACGATTTAACAACAAACAAAAACAAGAACAAATGCATCATGATGATCCTAGATTTAGAGTGGTATTATTAATAATAATTTACCTTAGTCTCCAAGCCACAAGGATCTGGAAGCCTCAGTTTGAGAATTGCATTAGCGAACTCAAGGAGCAGAACTATCACATCATTAACCCAAGTACAAGAATAATGTGAGCCCGCAGCAATCAGATTAGTTAAAACTCGAAATGACTGGTTCACGGAATCAACACTCAATTCCCTGGTCAGAAATGTATCACACAACTTTATAAAACTATAAAATGCAGCTATAAGAAGTTTTTTCAAATACTAAACCCAAACCTGGTATGAGATTCCACTTACCTAATAGAGCAAGGGGATGTACTCAACCAACTCTTGATAGGATATAAGACAGTTGACAATGCTTCCTCATCTTGAGATAAAAAGCTAGCACCTTTAACTGTTCGTGAAGCCTTTTCTAGCTTATCCAAAACTGTAGCATCTGAAAGGAAATAACATTATAAGACATGTTATCTACCATTGCCAAGCTGCTTCTAATTAGAACAGTAGTAAATACATGACAAAATACCTGAAGGGACAGCACTGTCTGAAACAGGGCTTATGGAAATCACTTCAGCTCCGCCAGTATTAGAAACTGCATTGCTATCATTCTCTTTGTTACATGTAGAGGCTGTGGCTGTAAGTTAATGCAAGCAAACATACACTTGAGTTTTGCAAAAGAAAAAGGGTTTTGTTTTAAGTATAAGAAGTTAGATCAACCTTCAGGGGTTGCATTGTTAGAGGATTGAATTGTCGATTCAATATTTGTTTGGTTTCCTTGTTGAACCGTTCCATTTCCTCTTATTTGCTCAGATATCGTTTGTGAATCCCTACATATTTTACAACATATATTTTCTGTCAGTACAAACTGTGGTAGGTAGGGTGCTGATTACTGACTTCTGCTACTGCTAACAATTCTCTCGGCACCACTCTATTGAACATGCTCAAAGAAACCTATACTTCAATTCTTCTACATGAAGAATAAGAGCATCCCATTTTAATGGAATAATTACAACTAAAAGAGGGAATTATGCAGAAAATACTAACCACATAATCAGGAACCACTGAGTCATCCTTAACAAATGGGTGCTCCAGAAGTTTCGGCCATGACAGTCTATGTTGTGGATTCTGTTTCAATATTATCATTAAGACCAAAATGAAGGAAAATTGAACAATTAACTATAAATAAAATTGCAAGAAATGATATTATAACCTTGTTAAGCAAGCCCTTTAGGAAGTTCTTAAAATGAGTACTCATTGTGTCGGGATACTTTACTGGATCCTGTAGGAAATCAATAAAAGTAAAAATATAGAATAGATCACTTTAGAGTCTAATATATTATTATTTAAAATGTGATTAAAGATACCTTTACTATGTGCCGTATAAGTGCATAGACCGAATTTGTATAAAATGGAGGTTGTCCAACATATAATTCATACCTAGTAATGTTTAATAAAATGAGATCTTTATACAACATCTTATGCACAAAATGACAAACATAACATACATAAAACTCTACTGTTGCTTCTGCATAAGCATATGAACCAGAAAATAAAGAACTTACAAAATAACACCAAGGGACCACAAATCAGCCGTGTGGTTGTAAGGCTGTTCTTGTACTAATTCTGGGGCCATATACAAAGGTGTACCTGGACAAGGCATCAATGTGTTTACAAGATGAAAGACTATAAAGGTAAAGCTTTAACCAACATACAGAACAGCCTGTTAGTTAAGTTGTTACAGACTGTACTAATAGTTAACAAACACATTCTGGTATGATACATTAGTATTGTAAAAAGAGATATCCTCTTTTACCTTTTATAGAACGCAAGACAACAGTGTTAACTGACATTGCGCGTGCAAATCCAAAGTCACACAGCTGTTAAAACAAACGGGCAAATCAACTTTAGCATATGTGCGTTTGCTGCATACATCACAATTTTACTAAAAGAGAAGTACCTTGACAACAGAGCCAGAGCTGATGAGGATGTTTTGAGGCTTCATGTCCCGATGGATGATGCGATTGGAGTGCAAATAATACAACGCTTTTACCTGAAAAAAACATGCATCTTGCGGTTAAGAGAAATTTCTGGTACAGCAGGCACAATTAATAACAGCACACCCAAACTGGTGCAGTTATATAAAAAAAAAAAGAGAAAAGAAAATCACAATTAGTGCAGAACTCACTATGCTAGTGCACAAAGTAAAGAAAGAAAGAAAAAACAATACCAATTGCTTAGCAATTGCCTGAACTTGCTCCTCAGGGAGGCATTTATCATCTTCTAGTACCTCAAATAGTTCTCCCTACATGGAAAAATTGTACGCCAGAAACAGTTGCATTACAGTCAAATAAGTTAATAAAAATGGGTCTGCTCAGCAAATTTGAGACGTGGCAACGCTGATTAATGATACTGGGCTGGAAATTTAACTGTGGCGCGACCACCTCTAGAGGACCTCCAAGAAGGATGAGTAGAGGGCTGGGAGGGGATTTTGCCTCTCTATAGTTCTTTAATTTCTATGCTTTTAGGAATTTAATGAGATTGTACTAATAGAGTGACTAATTAGCTGTAGTAAGTGCCTTGTAAATACTTTTTTTATTAATATAATTGTTAATGCGCAAAACACCCACTAACCTTAAAAAAAAAATATGTCAGGTGAATAGATCAAATACCTGAGCAAATTCTGTGACAACACAGAATTCTTGTGGAGTCTCAAAAGCATCGAGCATTTCAATGATGTTCTCATGCTTGAGCTTTCTTAGAATCTGCAAAAGATACTCAGCTCATTGTTTTGAAGTACAAGGGAAAACCAAAAACAATAACTGGGATAATTAAGTTTTGTGGCTTCAAGTGTACCCAGAAAATTAGAAAGATTAGTGAATGCCCCAAGTACCATCCTTTTCCCAACTAACAATGTCCATGCAAATGAGGAAGAAAAGAGGATGTATTTTGTTATTTTTCAAGAAAACTAAAATTCTAAGGGTTCTGATCACTTCTACAGGCCTTAACAAGAGAAATATGAGATGTATTTAGTTTTACATGTCAACAAATCATACATGCACATTTGACAGGTAGACCCAATAATAAAAATAAAAATAAACTTCATAGAAACAACTTACCTCGATTTCCTGCCTCAAGTTGTGCAGGTCCTTCTCAGTTTTACCATGCTTGAGGATGAATTTCATTGCAACAGTCTAAATTGTAGCGCAGAGAAAGAAACAAATCAAAACACAGCCTTTCATCCCAACAAATTGTAAATCCATAATAGAAGAAAAAACACATAAAGTTAGATTAAGCTTGTTGTAATAGGAACCTGGAAAGAGGTCTTTCTTCTCCCTTTATAGACTTTGCCAAATGAACCTTCACCGACCAAGCCTAAAACATGGTAATCTTCTATGCCCATTCTCAATTTGATAGAATCTCACGGCTTCTGTTCAGATTATGTGTCAAAACCAGCAAATGTAATACATATATTTATGAAGAATCCCTAAAACCAGCAGATGTGTCAAAACTTATTGACAAATACTTTAGTGTACTTCCTTGACTGAAAATCCATTTAAGCACCAATTGTAATACATTAGATAAAAAATGGCACAAAAACCAAAGTAGGATGGCACTAGGAACAGATCAATCAAAACAGCAATGGGTGCATATTTGACCAATATGTTTCAGTAGCCTCACCTGCACGTATGGTGTACCCATTTTCAGTAAAACATACTAGCACATTATTCTTTACTGAATTGAACCAAGTGATTAAACAAAACGATAAAACCATACATAATTCTCAATAATCCCATGAAATGCAAATAAGACATTTATTAAACACTAATTTAGCAACAGAATCAGACTACTCAATAGTAACCAGATCTCATAGTATTCTATGAACCACGTTCTAGATCATACACACCAGATTGCCACTCATCAGGATGCCAATCATTCACCATAAACAGCTTAAAGTGAAGAAAATATCACTTGCTTGCAAGGAAAAATAGTGGCCAAAAGGGAGTTGCCACCTCACCTCACAGAGCTGACCAAGCAATGATATTTGGCGTTGACTGAGAGAAGAGGTCCAGAGTCGAGAGTGAGATTTGACAGATTTGAAAGGGCGATTTCCAGTAATCAGCTTGGAAATGCACACGGTAGTAGATGAGAGCCACAAAATAGTGTGATTACTTTATGCACAAGCACGAATGAGAGTATCATTGAGTGCCCTCGCACTGTTTGAAAGAGAACAACTCAAAAGGGGTGGCAGCGATGCACTAATTTGGTGAAGAGAACTCCGATTCTAACCAAATAGATGATGTCTCAGTCTCTACTTCCGCCAACTTTAAACTTTTCTTCTTCCTTGCATACGTTCTTCTAACGATTCTTTTTCCTAAAACTAATAAAAGTATCTGAATTCGTAGATTGAGATGGAATAAGTACCTGAAATAGTGCCAATTAGATCGATCTCCCCTGACTAGTGACTTCTAGAAGGAAGCATGAGCAACACGTCGTAAATCTTCTTCTCCTAGTGAAGTTTACTGTGTAAAATATTTTGATCTTGATCAGGCGAGAGAGCTTGAGAGATGGAAGAAGGAAACAATGGTCGGAGACAGATCTGAGGTCGATAGTGACAGCGGTGCGACCGATTGAAGGCAAGCGGCGGTCCCTTAGCCAACTTGCAAGAGGCGTGAGAAGCGGAGAGAAATGGAAACGAGGGTGCGCGGCTGGAAAGGGATTGGAGAGAAGAAGGGTGGTGTAGTGTGAAGTCGGAGGAGAGGGAAGAGACTTTTTGGGGATGAAGGTCTGTGGATTCAAAAAAGTTAGAGCGGTATTTTTGAAAGAACGAATTTTTTTTCTCTAAATCTTTCTGATTAGAGTCGAGTCCGCATTCTCTGAAGTAAATCAAATATTGAGTTTAGATCCGGAATCAGAACCCGGGCCGGGTTAAAATGACGGGCCCCTTAATATTCGTGCCAAAACAGATCTGACAGTCCCGATCTAAACTCAAAATTTAAGTTACTTTAGGTGAAATGAATTCATTATTCATTAGAGTCGGCGACTGAGACTAAGTGTGAGCTGATTCTCTACAGCGCAGAAAATTTCGTAATGGGCCGGTGTCCGTTGGATTCTCTGTAGAGATATTTTGATGTGACTGAATAAGGGATAGCACGATTATCGAGGTGAAATCATCCGTCCGATCTAAGGTGCAAACTTTTAGCATAGTGAGGAATGAGGATCCCAGTCCGACAATTCCACAGCAGATTTGCTAAATGCACTTGGATCTTGACCCATGTGTAGTCTATCCAGTACCAGTAACCAAGTGGGATCAATGATCTATCCATCTATGATTTAATCTGTGCGGATGGACCAGGTGTATTCTATCCAAAGACTACATGAGTAACGGACATGTTTGACAAAATAGTACGGTACCCAAATTCAAATTCAAATTATAAAAATATTTCCTATAATTTAAATAAGTCACATATTGTAACTAGCCGAAATTTTTTAGTTACCGCATCGTAAAATCAAAATTAAATGAATACCATCTTTGTTGAGATTTTTCCAATTCTACTACCAATGCAGATCTAGTTCGCGCACCAAAATGGATTAGTGTGTGGACTGGGTTAGCGCACCAACTATTCCGAAATTTTTACTGCTCATCAGTGCGTTTCACCCCATTTGAGCACCAATTTTGGTGCGCCAACCCAGTCCGCGCACCAACCCATTTGGTGCGTGAACTGGATCGCGTGGGTAGTAGGATTGGAAATAGCTTGGGCCGGGTGGTAATCATTTAATTTGTATTTTTTATTGTGGTAACTAAAAAAATTTCGGTGTACCTAGTATAATTTTAAAAATATTTAATCATTAATTATGTATTGATATAACTAAAAATTTAATTTTACAAATTATTTGACAGATAATTAATTGAATCTTAAATTACCTCATATTTTATACACAACATATATATGAGGAGGGATCCAATAAAATCTTTTTTTTTGACACATCTTGACACTGTTTTTTTATAGGTCAATTTTGCGATTTCAAAATCCAAACAGTCGATCCAAACCGTTCAACATGATCACCATATAAAAATGTGTTTGGAGATCAAATTTACATTTTTTTTTAGTTTTTTTACTATTTATTAAGATGGTTACAAAATCGTTGTTTTCATATCGTTGTTTTTCAGTGGTCTGAAAACAACGATTTTGTAACCATCTTAATAAATAGTAAAAAAATTCAAAAAAAATGTAAAATTTGATCTCCAAGCACATTTTAATATATTTATCATGTTGAACGGTTGGGATCGACTATTTGGACTTTGAAAATGATAGATGTCAAAATGTGTAAATAAAAAAATGTGTAATCCGATCCCTCCTCCATATATATTTAAGTTACATAACATGTATCTATATCTATAATCAAATTTTTTTTATTTTCAATTAGCTTAATTTGACTGTCGTGACTGTTAAAAATGATTTTATCCAATCCGGAGAATGTTAAATTTGAGTCGGATTCTTGTCAACCCGGCTCAAGTCGGTGCTAATTCAATTTGGACAGTTTTATTGATAGATTGTCACTTGTATTCAGTATTTTGACCGTAATATTTTCATAAATATTACAGATTGAATTTTACCTAGATAATATAATTTCTCTATACAAAAATATTACAGATTGATACAGTTTTAGCAATTAATTGACACATGTCATAATTATTGGACTGCTCACTAAAATTTCAGCTTTTCTGAATTCTGACCTCTGTCAATTAATCGCTAAACCTGTACCAATCTGTAATATTTTTGTATAGAGAACTTATATATCTGGAAAACTAGACTTTCATACCTTTATTTTGATATGAAGAACACAAAAAACATGTAGCCATGTTCTCTAAATTGAATTTTGAATCTGGTCAAAATTATAGGACTGCTCACTGGAATTTCAGCTTTTTTGAATTCTGACCTCTTTCAATTAATCGCTAAAACTGTATCAATCTGTAATATTTTGTATAGAGAAATTATATTATCGGAAAACTAGACTTTTATACCTTTATTTGATATAAAGAACCACAAATCCATGTAGCCATGTTTCTCTAAATTGAATTTGAATCTGATCAAAATTATTGGATTTCTGACTGAACATAGCAGAAAAAAAAATTGACAGAGATTTGAGCTGAGTTCTGACATGGCGTCCCTTCCTCTCTTTTTTTTTTCTGTTTTTTTCCATGGGCTGGAGTCTGGCATGGCGTCCCTTCCTTCTTTTTTTCTGTTTTTCTACGGACTGGAGTCTGACATGACGGCCTTCGTATTTTTCAAATTATGATCAACCATTTCTCATTTTTAATTTCTTATATAAAAAATCTCGGCACACAGCGCGTGAATTAAAACGGAACAGATAAAAGGACGCGTGGCTTTAGATAGTGTAAAATAAAAAAAATCAAAATCAAACAAAAATAAGCAAAACCCAACGACCGTTTCCAACTTTTCATTCTTCCTCTGATCTGTCATGCAAACCACCGTTACCCACGTTCTCTCGAATTTATCTAAGCTGAGGTAACAGAAATTTGAGTTTAGATCCGAACCGTTTGATCTGCTTGGCACGCCTATTAAAGGAACCGTTTGATTCTGATCTAAACTCAAATATTCTGTTACCTCAGAGGTTATGGACTCCGTTCGGAGGTAAAACCCCCGGATATCTCTCTCTTTCTTCGATCCTTTACGAGATACAATCAATTTCACGGTGTTCTAATGGCGATACATGAAATGCCTAGCTAGGTTCAGAAGGCTCGGCTATCCATCAATGGAAGTAAATACAATGTCTCATCTCTCTAATCTCTCTCTTTTTGAGCTTTTGCGCCATCGCTCGCCATCTATTTTTGCACCATTGATGTTTGACGGAATGCCCCACTGGGGAATAAAGGAAACGGGAGGGATAACCACATGTCCTGATCCATTTGCACTTATCGGTGCTAAATTTAGCATATAAAAATGATCTCTGAGATTATATTCTACTGTGCATTATACATTCTTCAATCTAGGTTTTTTTTTTTTTTTGGTATTATATGATAGGTGCAATGTGCAATGAACAAACGCCTTATTTGTCTGTCGATCATCCGTAATTTGATAAAAAAGATATATAAAATTTACCTTAATCATCCTCAATGTATTCCCAAAGTTCCTCATTCAAGCAAACAACACATTAAGAGCACAAATTCAAGCTGTTTATAGTAACGGAACTGTGTTTGATGAAATGCCAGAAACAGGAAAAGGGAGGGAACTGGCGTGTGAGCTTTGACCTGGGACAGGAGTTGGAGTCCCCACGGTTCAGAGCTATAATCCGCGCAACAAGTGGCCGAAAGAAGGGAGGTGATGTAAAGAGCTTCTCTCACGAGTTAAATTGCAAAGGCCACCACCAATTGCCCGTTAGCAGGCTTCGAGGCATCCCCAACCTTGATGTAACCTCTCGCTCTCTTTGTTCTTGTTTCCATACAAAATTCATCCATTGCCACTGATAACACTGGTTGCATAAGTTATGTTTAATTATTTTCAGGAACTAACAGATGTCATAAGAGTGAAGTTCAGCCGGTTAAAGGAAGAGGTAAACTCAGAGCTGTGCAAATATGGGGGAGATTTGATAAGCACCATCGAGCGTATCCCCGGGGAGCACCCTGATCGGATACAACTCCAAGACCTCCTAGTGATTGCACAAAAATGCAAAGCAATGTCTGCCGATGAGTTATGGGTGAAATGTGAGGGAATTGTGCAGAGCCTGGATGACCGGCGACAGGAGCTTCCAATAGGTCCACTCAAACAAGCCCACACCCGTATCCTCTTCATCCTGACCCGTTGCACCCGTTTGCTCCAGACCCTAAAGGAGGGTGCATTCGGGGAGGACGAGCATGTACTTACGTTGCACCAACGGAACAATCTAGGGTATCTTCTTCCGCTCAAGGAAATTCGAGCGATGTAGGGAATAAAAAGGTGTACACAGCCAATGACATAAAGGAGAGGCTCATAAGGCGAAGAATAATAGAGAACAGCCACCAAAGTGTAGATTCTTTGGGGAGGCCACTGGGCCCGTACCCGCCAGAGAAAGACGGTCTCTCTCCAGGAAGCAGAGATAGGATCTCTTCATGGAAGAAACCGCCGTCAGCTGCTGAGAATAAGCAGAGAAAAGACGAGTCGAGCCCCACCAAAAAGGTTTTAGATTCCACAGAAAATCAGATTGCAAAGAGAATTGGAGGAGGAGATGCTTTCGTGGGATACGGAGACGACCAACAAGGGGTGGTCGTTGGAGAGAGGCAAAGGATGGTTTCTAGGAGAATTTCACCTTTTTGTCTCTTTCTCGTTTCTCTTTCTGTGTCTTCTTTGGTTCTTTTTTGTTTTGAGAAGTATAGCAAATTCCATGCATAGCATGTAAACCATTTTTGTCTCCCTCTCCTATTGTTACCGTAAATTGTGTAGGGAGAAATTTATGCAGCTGTGCGTAGATATGGATGATGAGGTGCGCCGACTCTACCCGACATATTAATAGGTGAGAAGACATTGATTGATTTTTCTTGTGAGATATTTGCTGTTGCCATGGTTGATTGCTTAATCCTTGCGAGATCTGTGACTTGTCTATCTACTTGATTTGTGTAATTGGATTGTTGTTGGTGTTTTTTTTAGGGTTGATTGTTGTTGGTGTTAGCCTGATAATTAAATTAGAGATGAATTGATAGTTTGTTTGCATTTTTTTTTTTTTAAGGTTAGTGGCTTTAATGCCCACTAACAATTTGATTGATAAAAAATGTATTTATAACTAGTTTGTTTGCATTTTTTTTTTTTTAAGGTTAGTGGCTTTAATGCCCACTAACAATTTGATTGATAAAAAATGTATTTACAACTAGTTTATTTGCATTATTGCATACCACATTTGCTGTGAGATGTAATTGTTATCTGTATAGGTACCGACATATAAGCTGCTATTTGGCTCATTTTTGCTGTTATTATCAAAGGGAAATGTTGCACACTGTTGCTAAATGTTGGTGTTATTTTGTACCAGCATTATAGTTATTCTTTTGGCTTTGTCTCGCTGATCTGATAAATGGGAATTGCGTGTTACCTTGTTTAATGCTGGTATTACTTTGTACCAACCTCTATTTTGGTTATGATGCAATGATCTTGAGTTTTTCCGCACTGGTACCAGTTGGTACCAGTGATTTCCAGTGTACTGACATACACCCGTTGTTATTCTCTAAGGATCTGTAGAATTTCCAAACTTATCAAATTTGCACATTTCTGAATTTTTGTGATTTTCCTTATCAGGAGGATTTAAATGCAAAGTTCTAAATTAAAACTAATTATGATATAATTCATATTATATATTATACATGATAATTAGAGGCCAGTATCCAAGTTAATAAATTATTGGATTAATTACATAAATTTCTTTAACATTGAAAGTACTTAACAATATTCAATACAACATAGAAGGACCCTTGGGAAACATCGTTATTGTCTACAAGGATTTAAAACTATAATTACTTTATAATTAATCCACAACAATCCAAAGAAGTAAATCAACTTAATTAACTTTTAACCAAACCGTAAAACATGTTGTCCATGAAGATGATTTCTCGGATTCTATTTTTTTTTGTTATGACTTTTGTTTATTTTAACTATTAATGATATGTTTGTGTGGTGTACTTAACTCGTTCAAACTATGTATTTATTTTCTTAGCCGTTGTATTATTTTCGTTATATTATTTTATGTCTGAGATATGAATTTATGTAGACACTTGTATTATTGATATAAATGTTTGACTTGTGTTGTTTATTGTTTATGACATTATTTATATTTCTGTTGTTGTCTACTTGTCTGTATCAATTTTTTTTTTGTGTTTACGATCATTCGTAAAATATAATAAGAGGAGGGATCGGATTACATTCTTTTTTTTGATACATTTTGACACCTACTATTTTCAAAGTCCAAATAGTCGATTCAAACCGTTCAACATGATAGATATATTAAAATGTGCTTGGAGATCAAATTTTACATTTTTTTTGAATTTTTTTACTATTTATTAAGATTTTCACAAAATCGTTGTTTTCAGACCATTGAAAAACAACAATTTTGGAACCATCTTAATAAATAGTAAAAAAATTCAAAAAAATGTAAAATTTGATCTCCAAGCACATTTTAATATGGTGATCATGTTGAACGGTTCGGATTCACCGTTTAGATTTTAAAATCGCAAATTTAACCTATAAAAAAACCGTATAAAGATGTATAAAAAAAAAATTATAATGAATCCCTCCTTTTTCTAAAAATAACATTTGGTCATCAAGCGGGTAAACCGGATAAAGAACTAGTACTTTAGTACTGTCATAAATTTGGTTTGCTGGGTTATATTTCCGAGATGCCGCGGAAACAAAATCCATTTACACGGTAAAAAAGAAAAAGGGGTAAGATAACGTTTGACCGCTAAAAATAGGCTTTGACTTCTGCGGCATTTATTACTGTCAAAGAAATCCGCAACTTTGGACCAAACATGCAAAACAACCCTCACTCGAGATCAACGTTCAACTTTTTTCTCTTTCGTCCTTCTATTTAGGTAAAACACACATAATTCCAGAATTGTGTAGTGTAGAATAAAAAAAATCCATTTAAAATAAAATAACCAAAAACCCAAGGACTGTTTCAAACTTTACATTCTTCGTTTGATGACTTGATCTATCATACAAACCATCATTACCCACGTTCTCTATATCAGAGGTAAAACCCCGATATCTCTTTTCTTTCTTCGATCGTTTACGAGATACAATCAATTTCACGGTGTGCTCATGGCGATTGATGCAATGCCTCGCTAGGTTCAGAAGTCTCGGGTATCCTTCAATGGAGGTATACACAATCTCTCATCTCTCATTCTTTCGAGTTTTCGCGCCATCGCTACGATCTAGTCTCGCACCATTGATGTTTGACAGAATGCCCCACTGGGGAAAATGGGAAACGGGAGGGATAACAACATCGCCTGATCCATTTGCACTTATCGGTGCTAAATTTAGCATATAAAAATGATCTTTGAGATTGTATTCTGCTGTGCATAATCCATTCTTCAATCTAGGATTTTTTTTTTTTTTTTTTTTTGTATTATCTCATAGGTGCAATGAACAAACGCCTGATTAGTGGATCATCGGTAATTTGATAAAAAAAATAAGATATTTAAATTAACCGTTATCAGCGTCAATGAGCTCTCAAACTTCCTCATTCAAACAAACAACACATTAAGGGCACAAATTCAAGCTGTTTATAGTAATGGAAGTGTGTTTGATGAAATGCCAGAAACAGGAAAAAGGAGGGAACCGGCGTGTGAGCTTTAAGGCGGGAAAGGAGTTGGAGTCGCCGCGGTTCAGAGCCATAATTCGTGCAACAAGTGGCCGAAAGAAGAGAGGTGATGTAAAGAGCTTCTCTCATGAGTTAAATCACAAAGGCCACCACCAATTGCCCATTCGCAGGCTTCGAGGCGTCACCAGCCTTGACGTAACCTCTCTATCTCTCTCTGTTCTTGTTTCCATATAAAATTAATTCATTTCAACTCACAACACTGGTGCATAAGTTATGTTTAATTATTTTCAGGAACTAATAAATGTCGTAAGAATGAAGTTCACTCGCTTAAAGATAGATGTTGACTCAGAGCTGTGTGTATATGGAAGTATTTGATAAGCACCATTGAGCGTATCCCTGAAGAGCACCCTGATCGGATACAGCTTGAAGACCTCCTAATCATTGCACAAAAATGTGAAGCAATGTCTGCCGATGAGTTCTGGGTGAAATGTGAGGGCATTGTGCAGAGCCTAGATGACCGGCGCCAGGAGCTTCCGATGGGCCCACTCAAACAAGCCCACACCCGTATCCTCTTCATCCTGACCCGTTGCACCCGTTTGCTCCAGTTCCGAAAGGAGGGTGCATTTGGGGAGAGTGAGCATATACTTGCATTGCACCAGCTGAGCGATCTAGGGGTATATACATCCGCTCAAGGAAATTCAGGCGATCTAGGGAAGAAAATGGTGCTCACAGTCAATGATATAAAGGAGAGGCTCATAAGACAAAGGATAATGGAAAACAGGCACCAGAGTGTAGATTTTTTAGGGAGGCCACTGGGCTCATACCTGCCAGAGAAAGATAATCTCTCTCCAGAAAGCAGAGACCGGATCTCTTCATGGAAGAAACTGCCGTCAGCTGCTGAGAAAAAGCAAAGAATAGACGAGCCGAGCCCCACCAAGAAGGTTTTAGATTCCATTGCAAATTTGAACAGGATTAAAGTGAGTCGGGAAGAGATTGCAGAGAGAATTGCAGTATATGGAGACGACCAACAAGGGGGTGTCATTGGAGAGAGGCAAAGGATGATTTGTATATGTGAGTATGAGATACCGACTGAGCATGCGGCAAATCACAACAAGGTGTGCACCATAGCATACAGGTGTGATGCACAAGGCTTGAGCCTTGACAATCGGTTACACAAGGTGGCTGATATTCTCGAGAAAATACTTGCTGCATTTAGGACCCACAAAAGTTTGGATGCTATTTCTGAAGAAAATGAAGAGGTCTCTTCCCCTGAAACTGTTAGTTACTTCTCTGTTTTTCCAATTTTTCTTTTCTTATCATTGTTTCTTGAGTGAGGCTATGGTACTATGCATAGCACGGATTGTCCGTACTACGGATCAATATCTTTGTTTCTAAAGTTCAAATAGTCAATTTTTGAACTGTTCAATATGATCTCCATATGAAAATGTACTTGCAGACTAAATTTTACATTTTTTTGAACTTTTTTGCTATTTTAGATAGGTAGAAAATCACTACTTTTAAATGGTCTACAATTTGTAGATCAAGTGATTTTCTACCCATCTAAAGAAATTGTATAAAAATGATAAAATATGTAAAATTTGATCTATAATTACATTTTCATGTTGAGATCATGTTGAACGTTTAGATCTACCGTTTGGACTTTGAAAAGGAGATATTAATCCATAGTACGGACCAATCCGCGCTATGCATAGTACATAACCTCACTCTTGTTCTTCTGGTAAGTGAGATATTGATGACGGATGGCATGGATAATTCACAGGGAACTCCAAAGGGTGTATCAGGGAGTGCAACACCTCAGTCTCCAATGATTTCACCAACTACTGCGCAAGCAAACCAGCTACTAGATATGGATAGGGCCTTCACAGAGCTTGAAAATTTCCAACAGGTTCATAAATTTTCATTGTCCATTGGGTTGTTACATTTACTTGGTGCATATCACTCAATTTGGATGACATGGTGTATTGTCAACTCTCTAGATTGATAGTCTTAAACATAACTCGAGACATAGAGAGCATACAGTCATATGACTTGGACTCCCTTGAGAAGTTGAGCTCCTATCTTGAGGATCTAAATGCAGTGATTGACACAAGAAAGGTTGATGCACTTGTTGTGGATACATTTGGCAGACGGATACAGAAACTCCTCCAGTAAGCTCCTTTATCTCCTCTTGAGTTTTTGTCTCTTTCTCTTTTCTCTTTATCTGTCTTTTTTGGTTCTTTTTTATTTGAGAAGTATAGTAGATTTCATGCATAGCAAACCATTTATATCTCCCCCTCCTTTTTTTACTGTAAACTGTGTAGGGAGAATTTATACAGCTGTGCGGAGATTTGGATGAGTCACAGAATGATCAGTCCTATTCAAATGGAGATGATGACAGTCTTTCAGACAATAGTGTGGGCCATAGTGCTAGAGCAACAAATATTAATGCAAAATTCAAGGACAGAACTACAATAGAAGATTTTGAGATATTAAAGCCCATTAGTCGAGGTGCTTTTGGTCGTGTTTTTCTGGCAAAGAAAAGAGTTACAGGGGACCTCTTTGCTATCAAGGTGATTCTTTATCATTTTTGTTGTTCGTTTCAAATACATTTAGAAGCAGGAACAAACTAATAGTATATGTACATTACATAACTGAAATAGGTTCTGAAGAAGGCAGATATGATTAGGAAGAATGCAGTTGAGAGTATCCTTGCCGAGCGCAATATTTTAATATCAGCACGCAATCCTTTTATGGTCCGTTGTTTCTTTTTTCTTAAAAGTTCAATTTATAGCCCAAATATCCATGAACTAAAATATTAGCAACCATTTGTTTGCTCTCTCTTATGTTAATCAAAAGGTTAGGTTCTTCTATTCCTTCACGTGTAGAGAAAATCTGTATTTGGTCATGGAGTACTTGAATGGAGGTGATCTCTACTCCCTTTTGAGAAACTTAGGTTGCTTGGATGAAGATATGGCACGGACTTATATAGCTGAAGTGGTATGCAACTGCTACTTTATAGAGATCTGAATTTTATACCTAATTTAGGTAATGGTTTAAAACTTATCAGTTCAAGTAGACAATGGATAGATGATTTGTTTTTCTTTGTTTTGTGTTCCCTTAAGGTTCTTGCATTGGAATATCTCCATTCATTGAATGTTATCCACCGAGATCAAGCCTGATAACCTGTTAATTTCTCGAGACGGCCATATCAAGGTTTTGTTAATAATGTTTTCTTTATTGTTTTGATTGTTATAATCTATTACATCATTGCACTTCTCTGTATATTTTCCAGCCTACATCTGGAGTGGAAGAAGAATCTAACAATGAGCTCTTATTTATGTAGTTGACTGATTTTGGGCTATCAAAAGTTGGTTTGATAAACAGCACAGATGACCTGTCGGGTCCTGATGTCAGCAGTGGATTGATGGGGGAGCATCAGGAGGATGCTGGGCCTGAGGTGCAGCAACGGGCTGAGAAGAGAGAACAAAGGAGAAAACAGACAGCTGTTGGTACCCCTGATTATCTTGCTCCTGAAATCCTTTTGGGGATGCCTCATGGTTTGTTCTTTAAATCTTCTTTGTTCCATTCAGATTTAGTTCTCTACACATTATTGGTACTGTGGTGATAATTCTCAATAATTTTGAAATATAGGTCCAACAGCAGATTGGTGGTCAGTGGGAATTATCCTATTTGAATTACTTGTTGGTATCCCCCCTTTTAATGCAGAGCATCCACAGGTTTGTTTTGCACCTACTTTTTATAATTATTATTTATCTTTATGAGTTTGCTTTACCTTTGCTCAAAGTAGGTCTGATAATATTTATTATTTACCTTTCACTATTTGCTTCTGGAGTTCCACCACTTGATCAAACGTTTTTTATTTTATTTTAATAATAGGCCTTTCAAAGTGGGAATATGTCCCTTTAGTAGAGTCACTGTCAGTGCTGTTATCTGGTTTTGGAAATCTAGGGTTTGGTGTTGTATATCATTGACTTCATCTTTCATTACTTTTCTTGCCAACTTGCTAATAATTGGGCTTGGTTATGTCAGGTCATGTTGACCAAAACCCACCTCTGGTCGTCTCTACTTAAAAGCTATTGTTAATTAAATTCCTGGTCTCGTGCAAGTCCTTTTTATTTTTTAAAAGCTATTGTTAATTAAATTATAGAGATGAGAGGGGGGGGGGGGGGCGCTCAGATTAACCCTGACGTATCTTACCCCCTGTTAAAATTTCTTTACCTGTAATAGAAGGAGAGAGTGGTTTCGTGCAAGTCTTAATTAGTGATAAATAGGACATCATGGAATTTAAGTACAAATCATATTTAACTACTATGACTTTTCTATGCATTTTTTGTTTTTTGTTTTCTCAAGTAATTGTGTACAAGAAAGAACAAGAATTCTAACAAGCTATTATACTTTTGAAATGCAGAGAATATTTGACAATATTATGAATAGAGATATACCATGGCCACAGGTGCCGGAAGAAATGAATATCGATGCTTATGACTTGATTGACAAGTAAGAGAAAAACTTTATCTCTTCCTTAAATTACTAGTCTGGTTTCATGACACAAAGGAATGGTACCAGTCAGCACCTATCTTATCGCACTTCTTGAACTTTTCTATGTCCCATGTTTAAATTGAGTTCTTTGATAAAAAAGAAAAAGAAAATTCAGTTATCCTCTGAGGTTACATATTCCAAATAGTGCTATGAGAACTTATTGCATTGAAAAATTATACAACCAAATTCAGATTTCTAAGTATTTTCTTAATTGTTCCTTAACATGAAAGCAGATTGCTAATTGAAAACCCTCTTCAACGGCTGGGAGCTACTGGCGCCACAGAGGTAAGCTTAACTTTTGCTTGATCGTCATAATTATACTTTAGTGCACCAATATGATTTTGGGAGTAACGCAATAAATTTAACACATAACTATTCACGAATAGAGCAGGTGAAAGCTCATCCCTTTTTCAAGGACATCAACTGGGACATGCTTGCTAGACAAAAGGTTCGCCTCTACTTTCAACGAACACTCTTTAAACTAATTATCGAATTAATTGATTACTAAATCAGTTTCCTCTTGGTGTTAGGCTACATTTATACCAACAACAGAGGATGAGTATGACACTAGTTATTTTGAGTGCCGGCACCCATGGGGAAACAGTGGTGGGGGCCCCACTGAGCAGGCCTCTGCAGCAAGTAATGACTATGATGAAATCAGCGACTCTAGCAGCTGCTGCAGTAGCCCCATCACTGAAAATGATGAAGAGGTTAATTCTTCTTTGTACTTCATTTTTCATTTATTATCATTTTTCCTTGTTTTTGCAAGTGAGACCTAGTATTTTGCTGAATAATTAATGCTTGTATCTAGTGTTTACCTTATTAATACCTATCACTCAAGTTTCGATGTCAGGTACCATCTTTAAATACATGTTTGGTTCATAATAGTGGATTTACCCCTCTGTCCCTCATTTATATGGAAAGTCAACTAGCCTGAGTGATATGAAAAGAGTTGAGAAGGCAATTTACAGAGTTTTTCATAAACTTGCTATTTAAAACCTTCATGCTGCCTACAAAAATCCATAAAATATTGAGTGTCATGTCTATATGCAAATGCAAATGATCCCAGTGTAATTTAATAATACACTGATATTTTGTGTCCATCATTTACAATGCTTCACGTATGTTCTTATATAATACTTTTGTTTTACCTAACTTGCACTGTTTACAACAGGTGGATGAATGTGGAAGTATGGAGGATTTCACCTCTCGAACCATATCTGTTAAATACTCCTTCAGTAATTTCTCTTTCAAGGTACAATTTTTTTATCTTTCTAATTCTGACAAGTTCTTTGGTTTGCTCTGTTTTGGGGCGTGTTTGGTACTTAAAAATCTTTCAAGGTACTGGTTGGCATATCACTCAAAAGTGAAGAAATGAAAAATGACATATTTTCTCTTTGTTTATTTTATTT
>JAJGRX010001326.1:600000-753152 GCA_025461125.1 Carex kokanica
AGAAAATATTGTTCCGAAAATTTGCTCTGAAAAATTATGCACATTACACACGGTTTTATTGTTTACAACCATGTATAAATTAATGTGCTACAACATCCAATGAATATTGGAAGGCATTTTCGGAGGTTCTAGAGGGCCTTTTTTGACGGGCATTTATGAAATGCTCCAAAAATTTTACACGGTATTATTGTATGATCCATGTGTGATGAAAGAAATACAAACTTTTTCTTGTCATTGATCTGTGCCTTCCTGTTATAATGCATCTCTCTATTTTTTTAAGTGATTTCTAAATCATCTCTTCTCTATAGGTTGTACATGTATTACTCTGAGAAAACTAAATATAAACAGATGAGGCTAGGGCGAGGGATAAGGCAAAAGAAGCGATATTTTCACTGACAAGACGATCTCCGACGAAGAAATTTCAAACAGGCATATCTCATAGCTATAGTGTCTGATTTCAGTATATGATCACTTTTTAGAAAGTTTGCCAGGCAATCTTCAACAATTAGACCTTATAAGCATAACTGGATTATTCAGCCTCAAAAAACAGAGAGAAGAGTCTCGAAACATGAGTTGAAGTTCCCGATGAAGTTTTTCATTTATAAATTTTTTTTTTTTGCCTTTTATCATATTTTTTCTTGGCCATTGTTCATGTAAATGCATGAAGTCTTAGATCTAGGATTTTTTTGTAATATTTTCATTTTTTTTAGTTAGAATGTTATTTGTGTAACCAATAATATGTGATGTAATTGTAATTGTTGTTTATATATTGGTAAATGTAGTGTTGTAGTGTTTTTGGTATGGTATGTGTTGTGTTTAAATTTATAGTTTTTTATTTATTTTAGTTTAATGTTTTTTGTATTTAGATCTAGGGTTTAATTTGAATTTAATCTTGAGTTTGATTTGATTTTAGATCTATGGTTTCATTTGATTTTTCTTTTTAAAAAAATATGAATTATACATAGTTTTTTTTATTATTAAAAGCTATGTAGGATGTGTGTTTTTATCCACGGTTTTAGAATCGTATACAATTTACCGACCCTATTGTACACGACTCTCGTAGAAATGGTTCGAAAAACCGTTTATAAGCCAATCCTTTTACCGTGGTTAGTAGTATTTTCTGTACTAGTGTAAGTAGTCAATTTCTTGCAAACCATGTGCCCTTCACTATTGGATCGTGGTTTAGTAGAGAACATAATACACAATTCTTCACTCGCTTCACAATATCGCAAAAAGGGAAGAGAACAATATTCAAAACCAGTATTGCTAAAAGGAGTAAAACCATTTAGTAGAATGTATCGTAAAAAGTGCAAAATGACAAGCTTATTCAATTGTGGGTACCTCGATGTTGGGATTTTAGGCCTAAATAAGGCCTTGACCCATTTCTCTTTTCCTATATCTCTTGGTGACCTAACTCTTTAGTTAGTAGTGGAGGCTACTCCTTCTTGTGCAAGACAGAAAGAGAGAAAGAGATCTAGAGAGAGAGGATAGAGTGATTGTTTGTACTAACAATTGAAATACTTTTGCAATCTCATGTTTAATAGTGAAGTTTGTCAGTCATTTGTCTCCTGGTGGAGTAGATCGACCGAATCACCTAATCTCTGTGTTTGTTTTCTCTTATATGCTTTATGGACTCGATCTATCTCGCGGTAACATCTTTCCTCTATTGTTGTTTTGGTTGTATGCAATGTTGCATTTGTCTCTAACTTCTCGGTTTACCTTGTTACGGGTTATTGGGTCCTTTGCAAGTTTCTTGTAGTTAGTACATGTACCGGCATTTCGCATTTGTAGAATTAACCCCAGCACCTGAGATCCCACGTAGATGTCGAAGGCTCTTCCTCCTTCAATGCCATCTCCAACAATCTGAGCGGGGGAGATGAAAGATTTGGACTCGAGAGCAAAATCACCTAGACACGGGAGCAATCAAGAGCTTTTGGGTCTAATTATGTAATTAATTATATTTTATAGAATATTAAATATGATTAATTTAAATTATTTGTTAAATGGATAAAAATGACATTTTTTGAAATTTAGGAGAGTAAATATGTTATTATTAATATTGGAGGGAGAAATACGTAATTTAGTTTTTGAGAGATATACATGAAATTGCTCCATTATTAATTTATTTATTTTAAAACTTAGCAAAGGCTGCCAAATAATTTGTCTTATTTACATCCTAGTACCATCAGTGGTTACCAGCACACATTCAAAAAATAAAATAAAAATTCAATCTACAAGTTATTCATCCTCAACTTCTTCATCAGCAGACACCACTTATTTTAATCTTGGAGAAGTCAAAAAGCTTCTTTTGGTTTTTTTTTTTTATGGCCGGGAAAAAGCTTCTTTAGTTTGTTGGAATTGTAAAGGTTTTTCCATGTGCAGGTGAGCTATTTTAGGCGCTCTTGTATGCCAAAAATCAAGATATATGCACGAGACAATTCCGCCGTACAAGTCTAGCAGCCTCTGCTAGTTTGTTTCAAAAAAGACAATTCCGCCGTACATTTGAACTTAGATAAATAGATAAAAGAAAGTGCGGTGAGGGGAATTTGCATGTCCTGTCCTCGCAAGGTGGGGGAAATTACTTTTGATTTGTTCTCCTTTTAATTTTATTTATATTCTACCAGCAAAAGTAATTTTCTTGGAATACAGGTGTGTAGGTGTGTTGTTTGTATGTACCATTGAAAATAATTAAATTTTCAAATTCAACCACGGTATATTAGTATCTCAGTTCCAAGCAATGTGATAAACAAATACTTGTTAGTGGATTTATGTCTTTTTTTTAGACTAGCTACATGCATATGGTCTACGGTAACTATAACAAAAGTTGCATTAAGATTTAAATTTTTAAGATATTTATTTTTACATAACAAATTAATTAGCGACGTACTACACATATAATATAAGCGTACATATTTACCCTGTGATTTTTTCTTATTTTTTTCAAATAAATAAATTATAGGAGATGATTGCTAATTGATAATGGGATTAACAAACAAAAGAAGAATTTGGATCGATTTTCTAAAGTTATGATCATCATCATCATCAAGTCGCACTACAGTAGCCTTACCCATCTGCGATCGTCCAAATTGGTCACAGAAGGGTAAGGCGTCGGTCGCAGAAGGCTTAAATCGGTCGCTGAAAAGGCGGTCGCAGTTGCTCCGTCGCTGATACCCTCCCTGCTGACGTCACCAGTCACAGAAGGGTATGGCGCCGGTCGCATATGACCCTATAGCGACCGATTAGATCGGTCTCTGATGGTATATGTTGACGTGGTAGGAGGAGCATCACAAACCGATTGGACGGTCGCTAATAAGCCCATAGTCGGTCACAGAAGGGTAAGTTTTTTTTTTTTGGTATTTGGTATTTGTTTTCTTTTTCCCAATTAGTACAAAATATACCAAACAAATATAACAACTATTGAACCCATTCTATTCATTTATATTTCCTTAGCCCCAATTAGTATGAAACGTACCAAACAATTCATAAGCAATTCACAAACAATTCACAAGCACCAAGCAATTTAAAAGTAATTCACAAGCAATTTAATTGGTACGTACCAAGCAATTCACAAAACGACAGAAATATCTAAAGTACTACATAAACTTCGAATAACAAATATCTAAAGTACCACATAAAAATAAAATATCTAAAGTACGACATAATAACAAACATGAAATGTCTAAGACTCATCTTCCAAATCATCTTCGTTGTCATCCTGATCATCGGGGTTCGATGAATGGTGCGAGCTAGAACCTCCCTGTGAGAATATAAGTAATATTTTTATGATGTCCTTACTGAATTCAAACATACTTAAAAATTGGATTTCGTACCTGATGAGACGAAGAACATCCCATGCTATGCCTGAACTCCTCCATGAATTGGGTGATATGTGGTTTAAGCATGCCCAACACCTGACTTGAAATCGCATTTATGTCTTCTTGCCTGAGAGGAGGCGGCGCCGAAGAATATGATTGTGATTGCGATTGCGATTGCGCATAAGATGTTTGGGACCCACCTGGACGATATAGCGATCCCATCTTGCCTGAAACATTAAAAATAAGATAATTAGTATTACGTCAAAAAAACTACAAATTTACGTATTTTACCTAGAGCACCAAGACCATAGTTATCGTCGTGAACATTATTCTGTGTGTTGTCATACCAGATGTCTGCATCAAAAGAGGGCCAAAGGGCTCGATCAGACCCATATTTTGCGCTCATATCCCGATCGTAGTCTTCCTATAAAATTTATAAAATAAAACAATAAAGTACAACAAAGAATGAATATTATTAAAATATTGTTATGTTCTATTACCTGTGCCTTTTTCGCCCTCGCAGAACAAAATTGCCCCGTCTCCTTCTTGGTATGCGTCAACGTGAACAGCTCGTCAGACCACATGGGCTCGCGCTGGTTTTCATTCTCCTATGATGAATAAACATTTTAACCCAAATAAAATTATCAATGTTAGTTCGAGTAAACTGAAATTGAAATTAATTGTTTTGATGAAATAAAACATCTTACGAATCTTTGTTTGTGAACCAGCATGTTTACGGAGCCTGTGGCTGCAAAGGAACCCTCTCCAGAATTGGCCCTATTTCGTTGATTCTGCTCGTTCCGCCTAGCAAAGTCTTCGGAGCACCAATAGTCGCACAATTTGAGACAGTTATTCGCCGTTAGTCAATCATATGTGCTTGGCACCACTCGGTCCTTCCACTCCAGAATGCTATCTCCATACCTAATTTTCGCTTCGTCTCTGCACTTGTTAAGCAGGTTTTGGAGAGTTTTGTTGGCTATGATGTTGACTGTCTTCCAGACCAGATCCATGTCTTCACTTGAAGAAAATTGATAGTGCTTCTACTTGCATCATTAAAAAGTCGTTGGTTAGCTTAAAAAGAGACACATTGGGTTGGTTAGCTTAAAAAACATTTGCTCGATTAATTAATGCTTTTGTGATGGTTGACTTGTGATCAGTTTCTGTCTCTTTCCATAAAAAATAAAATAGTACAACACGATTTCAAGTATGGTTTCTAAAGTTGCGGTGTTTTACAGAAAATGGGGAATACTTTGATTAATTGATAAACGGTTTACATATACAAACTCACTCTTACACTTTAGTCCCTATAACTATTATATTCACACTTTTACCTAAATAACCCTATATAATCAATACAATATCCAACACTCCCCCTCAAGATGATGCATAGATATTGATCATGCTCATCTTGCCTATTACATTGGAGAAGTCTGTGACACTCAACCCCTTTGTGAAGATATCAGCTATTTGCTCCTTGGTTCGAACGAAAGGCATACATATAACGCTCTCGTCAAGTTTATCCTTGATAAAGTGTCGATCAATCTCCACATGCTTGGTTCTATCATGTTGTACTGGGTTGTTTGCTATATTTATAGCCGCCTTGTTGTCACAGTACAACATTATGGGTTCGTTCTCTAACAACCCTAATTCCGATAGCAATCTTCGTAACCACAACCCTTCACTCACACCTTGGGCCATGGCCCTATACTCAGCCTCTGCAGTGGACCTTGCTACTACATTCTGCTTCTTGCTTCGCCAGGAAATTAGGTTACCCCCAACAAACGAACAGTAGCCTGATGTTGACTTTCTATCATCAAGACACCCTGCCCAATCGGCATCTGTATAGACTTCAATCTTAGTGTGCCCATTTTTACTGAAGAGCACACCTTTTCCTGGACAGCTCTTGAGATACCTCAGAATCTTATACACGGCCTCTTGGTGTGGGACTCTAGGGTCGTGCATATATCTGCTCACTACACTCACAGCGTATGCAATGTCAGGTCGAGTATGTGCCAAGTAGATTAGTCTGCCTACTAGGCGCTGATACTGTCCTCTATCTACTTGATCACCTATTCCTCCCCTCAACTTATTATTAGGGTCTATGGGTGTATTGACAGGTCGGCACCCAAGCATCCCCGTGTCGCTCAGCAGATCCAGAACATACTTTTGCTGTGAGAGAACTACCCCTCTTCTTGAACGAGCAACCTCAATGCCTAGAAAGTAGCGTAATTCACCCAGGTCTTTCATTTCAAACTCTGTGGCTAAGCTGGCCTTAAGCCTTTTCATCTCAACCGGATCGTTACCTGTCAACACTATATCATCCACATATACAACTAGAATGCAGATCTTCTCTCCTTTCCTTTGGATGAACATAGTGTGATCGGCATTACTTTGCTGATAGCCTAGTTTTTTCATTGCCATAGAATATCTGTCAAACCAGGCTCGTGGTGACTGCTTCAACCCGTACAGGGAGCGCTTCAAACGACACACTTTGCCCTTCAGTTGTTCATTTTCAAACCCAGGTGGGATCTCCATATAAACCTCTTCTTTTAGGTCGTCACCATGAAGAAATGCATTTTTAACATCCAGCTGGCACAAATCCCACCCAAAGTTTACCGCACACGAGATGAGGGTTCTGACAGTGTTCATTTTAGCCACTGGAGCAAAGGTCTCCTCATAATCCACACCATATGTTTGTGTGTAGCCCTTGGTTACCAATCTGGCCTTGAATCTGTCCACTTGTCCCTCAAGAGTATATTTTGTCGAGTATACCCACTTGCATCCTACAGTGCTCTTGTTGGATGGTCTAGGGACCATATCCCATGTGTCATTCTTGACTAATGCTCTCATCTCCTCGAACATTGTGATATCTCGCTTTCTTATCTATATTCCGACCAAACTTTGTACCAAAACCTGTGCCTAAAATTGTCAAATCGTGTTTATTTCATTGAATATCTATAGAATGTGGTACTGCTGCGCATTTGTTCTTACTTTGCAGAAAACGGGCGAAATCGAGGAAGAATATGGAATTCAAATGTTTATATACGGTCCGTGTACCTTTTGATGCGAACCGTACAACCCTCTGCCCGACCACAAACACGACCAGGACACCATCCACATGACCTGTATATGATGCTGAAATTTCAGCACCTGAAATTAAAACAGTCATAGATTTTGACTCGTAACTCCGTTTTGGGTGTATGACCACTTTTCGGAAAGCTTGCGAGAAGATCTACAATCTGAGCCAAATACCCAGGCACACGGTCCGTACACATTTTTGTGCGGACCGTACCTTAGCTGCCCAACCACACACAGAGTGCTAAATCTCTAAAACACAGCACACACGGTCCGTACACATTTTTGTGCGGACCGTACACAGAAAATCCGGAAATCCAGACTGGAGATGGAAACAGATGCCAGCTGGGGAGGTAGAAATGGAAAGACTTTAAGACACGATTTTGAGCATTAAAAGGAGGAGATTTCCAGACCTAAAGGGACGACTGGCTCTTGGGAAGAAATCTTGGCTTGGAGAAGAAGTTGGAGACGATTCTTCATCTCTTTCTTTGAGTTTTGTCATGAACTTCATTATTACTATTTGTTTTATTTACTTTTTGATCATGCTTGAGTAGACTTTTATGTTTCTAGGGTTATGATGTAGTCGAATGCTTAGTTTTATTTGCTAGTTACTTGGAATTTGTGTTGAATCTTGTGCTTGCTTGCTTGTGTAGTATTTTATTGCTTAGTGGAAATTGTTTGAATTGAATTGTTAATCCGCTAGATGAAATGCCTCATCTAAATGGAATATAAATAACCTTGATATTCACTCGACCAAACTAAGTATTTGAGATAGGTTTACGATCCGAGAGGTGAAACCAAGTAGTAGCCGAGATGTGAACTTTTCCTCGTATCGAGAGATCGAGGATATCTTTAGTAAACCAACAAGTGACTTAGGATTATTAAACCAACAAGCGAAAGTTGAGATTTGAGAACCCTAGGAGGGCAGAAATTGAATCCCGCATCGAGTAATTAAGTCAACATGCGAGAGTTGAGGTCTAGGTACTTTGGTTCGGTCAATAGAACCCTGCACAGGAAAATCAACACAGAAACCAGTAGCTGCTGTATTAACTCGAGGGCCACACAGACCGTGTACGAGAGTACACGGCCCGTGTACATCCTACACGGCCCGTGCATGAAAGTGCACGGACCGGCACCTTGAGACTAAGCTGAGATGAAATCAGAAACCCTAGGAACCCCTTTTAAATTATATTAAACCCAAATCAAACTTTACTTTTCTATTTTTAATTACTGTTATTTGAACTGTTAGGAAACGTAATACACCAAATCAACCTTTGCAGACTTCTAGAATCTTTGTAGTTTAAGTAAAGTCCGGTAATTGTCAAACCGTCCCTGTGATCGATACCCGACAATATACTACTCGATAGGACTGTGCACTTGCAGTCTGAACCGAAGGTGTATTTAAGGTTTAAAAGGTACAGTTTACTGTACTGAAACTTTGTGCATTACCTTTTGGTGCAACACATTGCCTTCTTCCACTTTGGGTCCTGCATTGCTTTCCTCCAGTCACATGGAACAGAGTTAGAGTGTAAGGAGGTTACAAAAGCTTTGTAAGTATGGGAAAGTGTCTCAAAAGAGACATAGTGAGAGATCGGATGCAATGTTGAGGCACCTTCTCCTTGCTTCAAGACAGTTGATCGAACTCCTTTGCGCAAGGCAATAGGAATGTCGAGATCAGAGAAAAGAGGAGTACCTGAGGGTAATTCTGAGTTACCTGAAGACTGTGGTGTGAGCGAGCCGTCGACATAAGTAAGCAATTGGTATTGATCTTGGACCTGAGGTTGCTCAACATCCTTATGGCGAGGTTTTCGAGTGTAAACCTTGTTAATCTGCCTGTTGGGAGGTGGTAGGCTGATCTCCATGCTTGAGTCCAGATCTTTCTCTGTAGTTGGACTCTGGTCCGTGGTATCGACCGTACTGTTGTCAAATCCCTTACTCTCCCCCTCTCGACCAGCCCGGTCCGAGGAATGGGTGACAACCACCTCAAGAAGATCATGAAATGTGACTGAAGGTGCATTGAACTGTGCATCAGAGAGAGTAAAATAGGGTTCTGTTTCTCGGAATGTCACATCCAAGCTTTCCAGCATCTTCTTTTTCACAAGGTCATAACATCTATACCCCTTCTTTCCACTGGAGTACCCAACAAGCACACATTTGTGGGCCTTCGCATCAAGTTTACTAATACTTGGACTTGTGTTATGAACAAAACACACACAACCAAACTTTTTAGGAGGTACCTTAAATGAGATGGTCCCTGTGAGCATTTCAAGTGGTGTACTGAAGTCGACCGCTCTCAACGGCATTCTGTTGATTAAATATGTAGCAGTCTGCGCTGCTTCTCTCCAAAGGTACCTCGGAACATTCATGGCAAAGAGGAGGCACCTCGTCACTTCCAAGATATGCATGTTCTTTCTTTCTGCAACACCATTTTGTTCAGGTGTATTCACACAGGTAGTTTGATGTACAATACCATTACCTCGTAAGAAGTCTTGCATTGCCCTGTTGGTGTATTCAATGCCATTATCTGAGCGTAACACCTTCACTTTCTTCTCAAATTGGGTTTCCACCATTTTGTAAAAGGTCTTGAAGCACTCCAGAACTCCCTCTTTACTCTTCAACAGGTACAGCCAAGTCATCCGGCTATAACAATCAATAAAGGTGACAAACCACCTTGAACCAGATAAAGAAGTAACCCTCGAGGGCCCCCAAACATCAGAATGAACAATATCAAAGTAAGAACGACTTCTATTACCAAAAAAGGGATACATTGTTCTGGTGTGCTTAGCAAACTCACATGCATCACATACTAGTTTAGTCTTACTACACTTAGAGTACAACTTGGGATACAACCTTCCAAGTACAGTAAAAGATATATGGCCCAAACGGCAATGTAACAAACACATCTCCAACTCTGGAGTCTCTGCCACACAGGCTCTTGGGTCCAAAACTTCCTCTCCTTGCTTGAGTCGGTACAAGCCTTCACTCCTCTTGCCAATACCAATCACGTCCCTTCCTGTCTTCAGCTCCTGCAACACAACATGAGTAGGAGACAGAGAAACAACACAGTTAAGGTCATCTACCAATTGACTAACTGACAGGAGGTTATTGGTGAAGTTAGGAACATGAAAGCCTGATGATAGCTGGAGGTCTGGAGTACACGTGACATCCCCAACTCCTGTTATTGAACAAAGCGAGCCATCGGCTGTTTGTACCTTTTCTCTCCCAGACATAGGCTTATAGGTTCTGAACATTGTGGGGTCAAGGGTCATATGTTTAGATGCCCCAGAGTCTACAATCCAGGACTGATCAGGACTAGACTCGGCTATTAGGGCTTTTATAATAATGCCAACAGGTCTAACTACAGTGGTAAGAAGAGAGGAGAGATTGTAACCGTCAGCCCCAGATGGAGCGGCAATAGGTGAGGCACTACTAGCTGAGGTAGTGGACAAGAGCCGAGCTGCAAGCTGAGTCATCAGCTGAGTCACCATATCATCAGTGGCTGAACCTGGCGTACTAGTGCTGTCAGCCACATGTGCCTTTTGGTATCCTCCACTACGTCCTGGTCCACGACCTCTACCCTGTCCTCTGCCACGGCCACCATCACGACCTCGACCTTTAACTGGTCGTCCATGTAAGTCCCAGCAAGTCTCCCGAGTGTGATTCTTTCTATGACAATGATCACAGACTTTGTCACCCTGGGAGGACACTGTGTGTGGCTGGCTCAACATAGCTGAACCCTCCTGCATTGGCAAGGATATCATAGCCTTCCTCCTGCTTTCCTCTTGAACCACTACTGCAAATGCATCACGAAGAGCAGGTAGCGGATTCCTCGAATTTGCTCGAACTCAAAGTTGAGACCAGCAAGGAAGCGAAAGGTCCTTCTTTTCCCCAACCAGTTTGTAAAGGCTAGTGTATCTGCTGAGCATGTCATCGCCACAGGGTCGAAGAAATCCATTTGCTCCCACATAATGTTCAATTCTGATAAATACTCAGTCACGCTCATTTCTCTCTGTACCAAACTGTCTGACTTAGACTGGAGTTGATAGATCTGCCCATTGTTATCCTTTTGAGAGTACATTTCGGCCGCCCGATCCCACACTTGTCGAGCAGTGTTCAATATCATAAACTGACTTTGCAGTTTAACCTCCATCGAATTGACCAGCCACGACATAACTTGCCCATCGTCTGCCTCCCACTTCTGAAACTCAGCTTTCTCCTCTATCTTCTCCCCATCCTTCTCAGCTTTTGGTTTCTCTGCCGTACCGGTAACATACCCGGTTAGTCTCTGACCTTTCAAGTACATAAGCATCTGCCTTGACCACAACAGATAGTTCTCAGCCTCATTTAATCTCACTGAGGTGACCTGAGATGATTTAGAGAAATTCCTGTCTTCTGCCATTTCTTTTTTTTCCTTTTTTTTTTTCAGGTCAGATCAGCGACATATTTTTTTTCCTTTTGGTCAGATCAGCGAGTGAGAAACAGAAATGACGAAGGAAAAAGTCAGATCAGCGATTATTTTTTTCTTTAGGTCAGATCAGCGAATGAGAAGAGAAATGGCAAATGGCGATGGAGAAAGCGGCAGCAACGGTTCCGTGACAACACACGGCGACGAACTGCTGACTGCTGGCGGAGCTCTGCGACTACGCGCTGGCGGATGCGCTGGAACGAGCGACTCGCGTTGGACCAGCGCTGCGACTACGCGCTGACGCACTGGAACGACCGTGTACAGAAGTACAGCGGTGGACGCGCGGCGGCGGAAGCACACGCGACGGCGGACGGCGGACGCGACTCACGCAGCGGAGACCCGCTCTGATACCATAAAGTTGCGTTGTTTTACAGAAAATGGGGAATACTTTGATTAATTGATAAACTGTTTACGTATACAAACTCACTCTTACACTATAGTCCCTATAACTATTATATTCACACTTTTACCTAAATAACCCTATATAATCAATACAATATCCAATAATTTCCTACCTAACTTCTCATATTTGATAATTTGTCGTCAAAAAGGGCAAAAAAAAAAAGGTGAAGCAATTGTTTTATCCTATGTAATGTACGTATATATATATTTGCCCTCATGCGATGCTCAAAGGTTCCGACCTCTTTAACTATAAAAGTTGAGCACTATTTGATTTTGACAGCATTTAGTCAAAGTGGAGCAATATTTATTTTCAAATCAATTTAAAATATACGAGGACCGCTTTCAAATTTGTGAATCTCATTCGTACTAGCTACAACTTTTGCTTGACAAAAAGAAATCGACACATATATATATGATGCGTCTTTTCATCCATTTCTTTTAATTTATTGAAGCCGATTAATTGATTTTACTATAAACAAACACAGAGTTTCAATCCGTTATTGGTTGTTTTTATTTTTTGGCAAATTTTGTCATGCTTATTAGAGGAATTTCCAATGCGTCTAATTAACATAAGTAATTAAAAAAATTACACTCACAAAAAGTAAAACAAAATACTTGCATCGGGAGAAGGTGCAATATTATAAAAAAAAAATCGTATTCTTAAAATATATATATTTTTTTATTCTGTGTGACTCGAATTTCTCGAAGTATATATAATTCTGAAAATAACTAGAATTTATTATATATACTCTTTAAAACATCAAAACTACTTATTTCTCCCTCCAAAATTTACATTTGATATTTACTTTCTAAATTTACAACATCATATCATATTTATCTTTCTCAGTCCAATGAATATTATGAGACGTATAATTATTTCAACAATTAATAAGCAAACAAGTAAATATTGTTATATTTTATATCCAGAACTTAAAATAACTTCCCATACATGTAATATATAAACTGTTGTCACTTTTAGACTCGGAACTTTGAATTGATTGACTAAATCGCATGAACTGTACGATTTGTGTTTCGTTTTGGTATAAGGTTTGACTCAACATAATATCATATTTACGGTTTTGCCACTGTCCCATGAATTCTGTGCATGGTTTTCGCGTACGCCTTTCTGCCAGCCAACCTCTTGCATTGAGGGTTGAGAGCCTGCCTTTAAACTTTGCACAGACGCTACTCACAGTAATCCGGGCAGTAAATGAAAGCCAAATTCCAGAGTTTACCAATATTCTATGGAGTATTTGGAAGGCAAGAAACAATAAAAATTTTAGAGGCGAAAACACAACACCACACGCAATCCTGGCACAAGCAAAAGCTCTCAACAGGGGCGAACTGATGGGCAAGACCACAATCATAAGAAGTAGGCTGGAACCGGTATTGGTACCAAGGGGCAATATGGTAATTGTTATGGATGCATCGTGGGAAAGCACGGGCAGAACAGGAGCAGCTTTTCTTCTTTTCGATGGAGAAGGGAAGCTCCAATACGTGCAAACTATCCATGACCAATGCTCGGATCCGTTACAAGCTGAAGCTATGGTACTGGTACAAGTCCTGAGGTATGTTCAACAAAGATTATGTTCTCAAGCTCTGACACAGATCCTCCTGTGTTCGGACTGCAAGATATTGGTTAATGCAATCTTACAGAAGAATTATCTAGAGTTACCATCTTGGAGGGCAGCAGAAATGGTGGCGCAAGGGGCCCAACTTTACCATGAGATGGCTCTAAGGGTAACTCTGAGACATGTAAACAGAGAGTTCGTATCACAGCCACACTTTCTGGCAAACTGGGCACGTACCACTGAGGCGAACTGTGAAGGAATGGTTCCAGCAGGAGTAGCTGAACAGGCAAACTTAAACCCAGAGATTGATCGGGATAAATTCATATCGATGGAATGGAATTAGCAGGTGAAACAAGGAGCAACCGTTTTAGTCATGTTCACTGGCTTCTTTAGTTTTCTTTAAATAGTGTTACTGTTTTCTTTAGGGACGTAGTCCAAGTTTTTATATTTTGTAGTAGTTGTAATCAACTTTTATATTTCAATGCAAGCCTACGGGATTTTCCTCAAAAAAAAAAAAAAAACCTCTTGGATTTAAACACTAGTGGAAAAACTGGAATCAGGATCGGCCTAATAGTATCGGTTATATGAAACAACCGATTCTAATATCTATCTGGATCAGTTTTTTTAAGAAAACCAATCCTAAAAACTATTCAGATCGAGTTTTATAGTTAACCGATCCTAATTTATGAACAATTAGAATCGGTTTTTTATTAGAACTGATCCTGATACTATCAGGATCGGTTTTTACAAACAACCGATCCTAATGGAACACATATTAGGATCAGTTATTTCTTAAAAACCGATCCTGATAGTATCAGGATCGGTTCTAACAAACAACCGATTCTAATTCCTTTTTTTTTTAATGTTGCTTCTGAAAAAAAAAAATCAGGATCGGTTGTTACAACAGAACCGAACCTGATACTTTTTTTTTTTTTTAAATGTTGGTTCTGAAAAAAAAAAGTATCAGGATCGGTTCTGTAAACAAAACCGATCCTGATACTTTTTTTTTTTTTTCAGAACCAAAATTAAAAAAAAAAAAAAGTATCAGGATCGGTTTTGTTTACAGAACCGATCCTGATACTTTTTTTTTTCAGAACCAACATTAAAAAAAAAAAAAAAAGAGTATCAGGATCGGTTCTGTGGACAGAACCGATCCTGATACTCTTTTTTTTTTTTTTTCAGAACCAAAATTTTAAAAAAAACAAAAAAAAAAAGTATCAGGATCGGTTCTGTCCACAGAACCGATCCTGATACTGTTTTTTTTTTTTTCAGAACCAAAATTTAAAAAAAAAAAAAAAAAAGAGTATCAGGATCGGTTCTGTGGTCAGAACCGATCCTGATACTTTTTTTTTTTTTTTTTTCAGAACCAACATTAAAAAAAAAAGTATCAGGATCGGTTTTTTCAACACAACCGATCCTGATTTTTTTTTCTTTCAGAAACAACTTAAAAAAAGGTATCAGGATCGGTTTTTTTGAAATAACCGATCATAATGCTAATTTGACGCTAGGGTTTAATTCTGTTTCGCGCCTTTGTACTTACAAAAACAATCAGGATCGGTTATTTCGAAATAACCGATCCTGATAACTCCTGCTTAGTTCTTATTTTAATTTCGCGCCTCTCATTTTCAACTTAGCGTTTTTCTCTCTCTCTGTGTCTCCGTCTCTCCCTCTCAAATCCTCAGACCTTCGTGTCTCTCCTCTCTCTGTCTCCGTCTCTGTAACTATCAGGATCGGTTATTTAACCGATCCAGATTATTGTAAGTATCAGTATCGCCTCCATCAGGATCGGTTGCATTCCGATACTAATATGCATATATAACCGATCCCGATTCCATATTTTCCACTAGTGAAATATGTAGCCGCACGTGACCGAAATTTTTATTAATATCTAAAAAATATTAAATTTCAAAATCTACACCCTCGTGAGAAGGAATTTAAAAATCTATTCAAACCGCAAATTTTTTCTCCGGTTCAAAAGCCTAAAACTGCAAATTTTCTTATAGCCGCAAAAAATCTGGTATGAAAATGTTGATCCGGGTTATTTGTCGCACTCTTTCTAATAAATCAAATTATATAGTATTCTATCAATTTTCAAAGAAATATATAAAATATTTCTAATATTTCAATAAAAAAAACAAATAAATTATAAATATTTCTGTTTAATTAGAAGAAAAAAAACTTAGAAACGCAAAATTAAATTGCGGTTTTGGAATTCCAAACCAAAAACCCAAAAAAAAATTTAGTTTTAGGCTGAATTATCATAGAAAATTTTTGCGGTATGGACAGATTTTGAAATTCCTCCGCATGGGGTGGAGATTTTGAAATTTAATATTTTTTTTAGATATTATAAAAATTTGGGCGCATGTGGTGTTTTATTAATGGCAAAATATGTACATAGAACAATACTGCAATTATCAGCCCAATTTTCCACAATTTTGTAAATTTATAATATATGTACATTTTAGCTGTGAAGAAATATATACATGAATAAAATGGTCAAAGTAATTGATAGTCTTTCATAAACTATTAAGCGTTTATTTCACACTAAAGAATTATGTATGCATTATTTTAATTAGCTGAAAGAAATAATATTAATTCTTCTTGCATGGAAAATAATGTGAAAGCTAATTTCAATTTTGATTGTGAGTATGAGAGTTCAAAGGCAGCTCCTAAAAGTTATAAAAATATATATTTTAACTCAAACTAACAAATATTTATTTGATATAAAGAAATATTGGTCCAAATAAGTATTCAGTTATTCCTTTATGCTAAAAAATGTACATTATTCCGCAAAGGCAAAATAAAGTGAGACTATATTTGTATGTCTCAACCGTCCTATGAAATTAAATTGTTCATACAAATTTATGCAAATTTTGATATAGATCAAACAGCTTAAACCGAGTATCAAACGAATTGCGATCCGACGCCCTTCGGAACTTCTCCTTCCTAATTCAACTATAATAAAACAATATGAAACAACTTACTGAGAAGGTCTTGAAAGAAGACTTAGAACTTTGAAAGTTTTACTAACAGCACTAGACTTACAACTTTGAAAGTTTTACTCACAACACTGGACTTAGAACTTTGAAAGTTTTACTAACACAACACTGGACTTAGAACTTTGAAAGTTTTACTAACAGCACGTAATTTCCTTCACACTTGCTCTTAAAGGGAAAAAACTTAAGTTTCTTGCATAATTATCTCCAAATTTTTATTAATATAAAGGAAAAAATATTAAATTTCAAAATCTACACCCTATGTGGAGGAATTTCAAAATCTATCCAAACCGCAAAAAATTTCTGCGGTAATTCAACCTAAAACCGCAAAAAAAAATTACGGTTTTGGTTTTGAATCCCAAAATTGCAATTTTTTTTTTGCGGTTCTAAGTTTTTTTTAGTTTTTTTGAAAATAGAAGGATCACAATATTTTTGTATTTACCTACAAGTGACTTTCGAACCGGGATCAATAACTTAGATTCAAAACTTATTTATATTTTTTCCAATAGCACACAAAGAAATATAAAATATTTCTTACAGTTGCAAAAATTCAGCCTGAAAAATGTTGATCCGGGTTATTTGTCGTAGTCTTTCTAATAAATCAAATTATATAGTATTTCATCTATTTTTAAAGAAATATATAAAATATTTTCTAATATTTCAATACAGAAATAAATGAATTATAAACATTTCTGTTTAATTAAAAAAACTTAGAACCGCAAAAAAAATTTGCGGTTTTGGAATTCCAAAACCAAAATCGCAATTTTTTTGCAGTTTGAACATATTTCGAAATTCTTCACATGAGATGTAGATTTTGAAATTTAATATATTTTTTAATATTAATAAAAATTTCGGGCTAGCATGTATTGAGAGATCTAAAATCCAATAATATATGTACTTGTCTTATTTTTCCAAATTGTCATGTTTTATGGATATGCACCTTTTAGCAATATAAACCAGCATTTATAAAAACTAATTATTTCAGGTTAATTAATTATTAGCAGTGGGACGATATCCGAAAATCGGTAATGAGATAAAAAAAATGAAATGTGCAAGACTTCTCGGCTAACTTCTCAGGGGCGGACGCAGAATTTCTGCCAGGTAGGGGCAGGATTTCTAATTCAAATAGCTTATTGGATTCAAACCTATTAACTTATCGGGTACTAAATAAAAAACAATCAACATAATTATGGTTCTAATCCTAATTACCATTAACAGGGCCTAATTCCATTAATTCAAAGAATCAAGTAATTCTATACTAATTCGATTAGTTCAAACAATCAAGTAATTTGTCGCCGCTTGGAGAAATTTGTTTTCAATTTTTGGGGGCGCCAGTCTGTCAGAACCTAGAGTTAATTTGGGAATTATCCAATCCAATTCGGATTTAGTCAATCCAGCTGAAAGAGAAGGTGAAAGAGAAGAAAGGAGTTCGGGCAAGTCAGTTAAAACCACGGGCAGAACTTTTAAAAAGAGATCAGAAGCTGCAGAAGGACCCCACCTCTATTAACGAGAAATCAAACGAATGGAGCGAGGAGATTCAATTGAGAGATCAAATGCAGGGCTTAGATTGACACTGTCATGACCCATGAAGACAAGCGTCATGACCCATGAAGAATTAGTTAGGCAAGTCGTTAATAACGGGGGCTTCATGACCTGCATCATGACCCATGAAGAGCTAGTCAGCATCAACGGATTGGATTAACTCCAATTAAATTGAATGTCGCCTATAAATATAGGATAGGAATGTGTACTTGGGATATGATCTGATCTTTGCAATTTCTAAATTTTATTTCTTTCTAATTCTGTTGTACTCTTTTACCAGTTCAATCAAGTTTTGTTCTTTATTATTTCAATTTGCACTCTGTGTTCTTCTTGCTTGCTTGAGGGTCGTTACAGAGTCATAGAGCGCGGAGAAGTTTTGTTTTCGATTCCAGTCAGAGAGCTCGGCTTCCATTGGACGATTTTCTTTTTTTAATCAGCGACGATATTTTGTTTTTTTTTTCAGTCAGAGAGGGACGCGATGCGATTTTGTTATTTCGTTTGGGCCAGCGACTTAAATTTCTCATGGGTTTGGTAACCTTCGTTATTTCGTTTAATTAAACAGCCGCTGCTGCGCCAGCAAATTTAATTTCATTTGGGCTTGGCCCAGAAATTGCACTGTATTAAGCCCAGAGAGGGGCAAATTACTTTCCAGGGAGGGGCAAAAACGAATTGGAACAAAATTTCCCACTAAATTTTAAAATTCAGTCATGCATGCATATTCAATATAGTACAGGATTGTACAGGATTGTATAGTAGTACACTAAATTTTATTAAGAAATAACAAGAACATAACTAATCATCCACCTAGTACAGGATTGTATAGTAGTATCATCTAATTTAAACATCATGACCGGCCTACAAGCAACAGGTAGTCAACACCATCATAAAAAAAAGCTCTTAAAATTAAGAATCATATTCAATATTTTCCAATAGCTTGTATCAATGTAGCAGATTCTGGTGTTGTGTAGGTGGGCAATTGAAACCGGGGCGGCTGGACGAGCAGTCGGAAGGCCCTGAAGGAGGAATAGTTTTCTTTTTAGATTCCGGTGAGAAGTCACCGGGAACATCAACGACCACATCAGAAGCTTCAAAAAGCAGCCTTGCACCATCAGCATTTTGCATGCTGCCTAATGCCAGAACTAGCATTAGAACAAATACCATTACTAGTTTTGAACACCTTGTCATTTCAAAGTTTTAGAATTTAATTTGTAGGAGGATACGAAAATTAATACGGAAATTAAGGAACAAATTTGTTGGTGGTTGCATTGGATAACTAAATTAAGGGGATATATATAGGCATGGCATTGGCATTGGCATGCAACAGATGGTGAATAGGTACATAATTTTAATTAATTAATTAATTGTTTTTGTAAGTGGGTCTCTAGCTTGTTCTGTCTTCAGTCTTCACTACTTACAATAATATAATACAAGATGGTTTTTCTTTCTTTATGGATAGATGTTGATATTTTGATACTTCACTGCTACTATATATATATTATATATGGTTGATATTTTTAGAATTTAGTTTAATAGGGTTATGATTATGCATGTTTTGTTTAAGAATTTATCTAATTTAAATATATCTTAATTAATTAATTAATTAAGCGTTGAGCCGGAAAAACTAATTAATAAGGCAATCATGTTTAATTAACTGGATCTAAGTGACTGAAGAATTTAAATTATTTGAATAATTATTATAAACTTGTGTATTGTAACGACCCGAAGTTTCAATTTTGCATTATAAATTAAATTATGCAAGTAGTGATGACAAGTTCCAAACAAGTAGCATTGATCTTGTAAGTGACGGGTGGGTCGGGTTAGCGTGCTCAATGGATGCAATTTAATATATTTTTATATTTCTTCGTCTCCGGCCGGTTCCACCTAGCTACAAGCCTACAACGTTTGCTTTTCCACCTAGCTAGCTACAAGTCCCACATCTCGTGAAAAGACCTGGATTATGATCGATCGATAAGCATTTTATTTGGAGCTTATTACATGTCAACCCTGTTCTAATTACAAGTAATCATGTACTTTGCAGATCGATCGAACAAGGTATAATATATATATATATATATATGGAATTGGCTACGGTGCTACGCGTAGCATAGAGGGCCTTCGTGCTACAACTCAATATTTGAGTTTTCAAAATCCTAACGGTCGATCCGAACCGTTCAACATGATCTCCATATGAATATGTACTTGCAAACCAAATTTTACATTTTTTAGAATTTTTTTACTATTTTTTTAGATAACTAGAATATCACTTGATTTTGAAAATTTCTGTACCATTCAGATTAAGTGATTTTCTATCTATCTAAAAAAATAGTAAAAAAATTCTAAAAAATGTAAAATTTGGTTTGCAAGTACATATTCATATGGAAATCATGTTGAACTATTCGAATCGACCGTTAGGATTTTGAAAACTCAAATATTGAGCCGTAGCACGGAGGCCCTCTATGCTACGCGTAGCACCGTAGCCAATTCCTATATATATATATATATATATATATAGTGCTGGGCTTAGCTACTCCATGGAGTAAAACGACTTGGTGCTCCACGCCTCATTATTTTCATTTTGAAAATTCAAACGACTGATCCGAACCGCTCAAGTTGTTCTCCATATTGATATGTGCTTGGAAACCAAATTTTACATTTTTTGGAATTTTTTTACTATTTATTAAGCCATTTTGAAAATCACTGATCCGGCGGTCCAGAAATTTTTACTGTTTTTTACTGTTCACCCGGATTTTCAGATTTTCAAAGTGGCTTAATAAATAGTAAAAAAATTCCAAAAAATGTAAAATTTGGTCTCCAAGTACATTTCAATATGAAGAACATGTTGGAAGGTTCGAATCGACTATTTGAACTTTGAAAATGAAGATATAGCGTGGAGTACAAAGTCGTTTTACTCCATGGAGTAGCTAAGTCCATCTATATATATATATATATATGAGTTTAATTGGATCTTAATTCTAAAGGTTAACTCATGATCAGATTTTCAGTTTGCATCTGCACCACCCTTCCCATAACAATTAAATACTTGCTATATATATTCCAATTTTCGTCCCTTGTTTCGGTTTCCAAAAGATTCGTTGTTGAGTGATGTCGTGCAAAAACAAAAAATAGTAAAGGCGCGCACTTGGTCAAAGGAATGCATAAAAGGCAGGACTATTATAAGATGATATTTGAGTAGAACCAGAATAATTAAAAGATTTGCTCCGTCTGATCCTGACATTAATGCTTTTGTCATGGTTGACTTGTGATCAGTTTCTGTCTCTTTCCATAAAAATTAAAATAGTACAACACGATTCCATGTACGGTTTCCTACCGAACTTCTCATATTTGCTCGATCTGATGCGATGCTCAAAGGTTCCGACCTCTTTAACTATAAAAGTTGAGCACTATTTGAATTTGACAGCATTTACTCAAAGTGGAGCAATATTTATTTTCAAATCAATTTAAAATATACGAGGACCGCTTTCAAATTTGTGAATCTCATTCGTACTAGCTACAACTTTTGCTTGACAAAAAGATATCGACACATATATATATGATGCGTCTTTTCATCCATTTCTTTTAATTTATTCAAGCCGATTAATTGATTTTATTATAAACAAACACAGAGTTTCAATCCGTTATTGGTTGTTTCTTTTTTTTTTTTGGCAAATTTTGTCATGCCTATAAGAGACATTTCCAATGCGTCTAATTAAACACTAGTATTGCGCCCGTGCGTCGCAACGGGATTATATTATAAGAAAATAAAAAAAATCTCAGAAAAAATGACATATTTTCATAAAAGAAAAATTAGACAAAATGACAAATAATATTTTTAAATGACATATTAAATAGAGAGATGCCATTTTGAGAGCAACAATTAGATTATTGAGAGCACAGAGAATTTTTTTTTCTAAATACAATTTTATCCTTCTTAAATATACATCCCAGAGAGATCTCTTCGTAGATTTCAAATCCGAGGGAAAAAAGGACATATGGTGTGCAGTCCGTCTGACAATTCGTGTAGCGAGTATATTTATAACTAAATTTAGACTTCTACACATAAAAAAGATATATCTAATTAAAAGAAGACAGATTATGTGATTAAAGGGTTGAGATTAAATCTAAAATTTTATTTTTCAATCGTAGCCCTTGACGGATAGGACACTCAACATGCTTAATAATATAATGGAGATAAGTAATTTAAAACAATTAAATAACACTCTCAAAAAGTTAAACAAATAATAATAATCAAAATCGTATTCTCAAAATATAATTTTTATCTCTATACTGTGTGACTCGAATTTCTCTTCTTCTTTTTGAGATGTCTGACAGAGCCTGTTAGATTTTACAACATTACACACACAATGATCATAAACACCAACAAAGTGACTCGAATTTTTCCAAGTATATATAATTCTAAAAACAACTAATATATACACTCTTTAAAAACTTCAAAACTAATTTCTTCCTCCAAAATTTATAATATAATATTTACTTCCAAAATTTACAACATCACATCATATTTATCTTTCTCAGTCCAATGAATATTATGAGATGGTATAATTGTTTCAACAATTAATAAGCAAACAAGTAAATATCGTTATATTTTATCTCCAGAACTTAAAATAAGTTCCCATGCATTGTAATATATAAACTGTTGTCGCTTTTAGACTCGGAACTTTGAATTGATTAAGTCGCATGAACTGTACGATTCGAGTTTCTTTTTGGTACAAGGTTTGACTCAACATAATGTCATATTTACGGTTTTGCCACTGTCCCTTGAATTCTGTGCATGTTTTTCGCGTACACCTTTCGGCCAACCTCCTGGATTTAAATAAGTAACCGCGTGCGATGATTTTTTAATTGGTACAATCAAGGTTCTAAATAGCGTTTATAGCGTCGTAGCGGGAAGGTTAAAAAAAAAGCTATAGCGAATAGCGTCGCTATAGCGGAAGCTATTCCAAATAGCATTTTTTTTTTTACATTTCGTATATTCAATATTTGTACTAAATATCAACATTATCTAAGGTCTCATAGAACAATAAATAACACCAAAGTAATTAAGAAATTATAATATTCATATTGAACCCGTACAAAGTCCAAATTGCGGTTCAAAATATCCATAGTAATATCATAAACTATCGATTTTTCCTATTAAAAATATCTTAAGTATCATGATTCATGACATAATCTATGTTTTTTTCTATTCAAATTTTAATTCCGATTTGGACTTTTTTTCTATTCAAATTTCAATTTATATTCCCAATTTCAAATTGATTTATTTGTAGCAAGTAGCAACAAATTCAATTTCGGTTTGAGATTTTTTTTATCTTTATTTAAAACCCATATAAATTGCTTAAAAAAAAAAAAAAAAAAACTCATATTGTATAGCGCAAATAGCGCCGTAGCGGACCGCTATAGCGCTGTAGCGGCCGCTATAGCGCTGTAGCGGCCGCTATAGCGCTGTAGCGGCCGCTATAGTGGCCGTAGCGCAAATAACGCATTTTGATGTCGTAGCGTAGCGTTTGGGGTCCAAAAACGCTATAGCGCGCTATTTAGAACACTGGGTACAATATATACATAGAAAAAATACAGTAATTAGTCTAAATTTTATTGTCAAGTATTTCCGCAAATTTCGGCACATATTTTAACAATTAAGTGTAAATTTAGATATATGTGCATTATAGCTGTACGTGAAGAATTAATGTTTAATCTAGCTGAAAGAAATATGAATGAATAAAATGTTCAAAGTAATTGATAGTCTTTCATAAATTATTAAGCGTTTATTTCACACTAAAGAATTAAGTATGCATTATTTTAATTGGGTGAAAGAAATAATATTCGCTCTTTTTGGAAAATAATGTGAAAGCTAATTTCAAATTTGATTATGAGTATGAGAGTTCCCGACATTTTTATTAATACCCTAAGTCCATTAAAAATTATTAAAATTACCCACGGTCCCAAATCTTTATTAAAAATACCCATACCGGCCAATTATTGGCCGGTACCGATTAAATAGCCCAACCGGCCAATAATTGGCCGGTTCCGTGATTTTTTTTTTTTTTTTAAAATTTTTTTTTTTGCCGAACCGGCCAATTATTGGCCGGTTCCGTAAATTTTTTTTTTTTTTTTTTTTTTTTTACCATATTCAAAATTCAATTTCAAGAAAATGGCTACATGGATTTTTGTGTTCTTTATATCAAAATAAAGGTATGAAAGTCTAGTTTCCAGATAATATAATTTCTCTATACAAAAATATTACAGATTGGTACAGTTTTAGCGATTAATTGACAGAGGTCAGAATTCAGAAAAGCTGAAATTCCAGGGAGCAGTCCTATAATTTTGACCATATTCAAAATTCAATTTCGAGAAAATGGCTACATGAATTTTTGTGTTCTTTATATCAAAATAAAGGTATGAAAGTCTAGTTTCCAGATAATATAATTTCTCTATACAAAAATATTACAGATTGGTACAGTTTTGGCGATTAATTGACAGAGGTCAGAATTCAGAAAAGCTGAAATTCCAGGGAGCAGTCCTATAATTTTGACCATATTCAAAATTCAATTTCGAGAAAATGGCTACATGAATTTTTGTGTTCTTTATATTTTTGAATATATCTAAATTTTGAATAATATTTTTTTTAAATATATACATATCGTAAATGTTATAAGATGTACTAGAATTACCCAAATGGAATGCACAACAGCATTTCCCTAATTCAAATAAACTTACAACAAAAATTATTCATAACAAATATTTAAAAAAACAATTCAATTTTTTTGTGTTAGATTTCATTTCAGCATTTTAGCAATATTTCTCCCGATATTTTTATTAATAACCCCAAACAAAAGAAAAATATCAAATATAACCCCCATCTCAAAAAAATTTCAAATCTAACCCAACTGCCCGAAAATGGGGCGGTCCGGTTATCCAACCAACGAACCGCCTGCCCGTCGGGCGGTCCACTGCCCAAAAAAAAAAAAAAAAAAAAAAATCACCAAACCGCCCCACTGTGGGGCGGTCCACTAAATATATATATATATATATGAATTTTGCTATTGTGCTTCATGAAGTAAAACCAATATTTTACTTCACGCTCATACACCCATTTCCAAAATCCAAATCGTCGATCCGACCGTTCAAGTTGTTCTCCATATTGAAATGTGCTTGGAGACCAAATTTTACATTTTTTGGAATTTTTTTACTATTTATTAAGCCACTTTGAAAGTCGCTGATCCATTGGTCCAGAATTTTTTACTGTTTTTTACTATTCACAATGGATCAGCGATTTTCAAAGTGGCTTAATAAATAGTAAAAAAATTCCAAAAAATGTAAAATTTGGTCTCTAAGCACATTTCAATATGGAGAACAACTTGAACGGTCAGATCGACGATTTGGATTTTGGAAATGGGTGTATGAGCGTGAAGTAAAACGAAGTTTTACTTCGCGAAGTACAATAGCCCTACTCTATATATATTATATATATATATATATATATATATATATATATAGAGTACGGCTAACGCGCTTCCTCTAGCATTTCGGCCGAGGTGCTTCCGGGGGCATATCTTGCAATTTGATGTTCAAACAACAAATTCAAACCGTTAGATGTTCAATCTATATTAAAATGTGCTTGGAGAACAAATTTTACATTTTTTGGAATTTTTTTACTATTTATTAAGCCGGTTTGAAAACCGTTGTTTTTATTAAAAATCTGCACCATTAGAAAACAGCGGTTTTCAAACCGGCTTAATAAATAGTAAAAAAATTCCAAAAAATGTAAAATTTGGTCTCCAAGTAGATTTTAATATAGATTGAACATCTAACGGTTTGAATTTGTTATTTGAACATCAAATTGCAAGATATGCCCCCGGAAGCACCTCGGCCGAAATGCTAGAGGAAGCGCGTTAGCCGTACTCTATATATATATATATATATATATAGAATGGCTAATATCAAAACGTTTGTTCCTGGGCTCAGGAACAAACGGTTACGTTCTTCAATTTTCGAAGTTCAAACAACAAATCCAAACCGTTAGATGTTCAATCTATATTAAAATGTGCTTGGAGACCAAATTTTACATTTTTTGGAATTTTTTTACTATTTATTAAGCTAGTTTGAAAAACGCTGTTTTTCAATGCTGCAAAAATTTCATAAAAACAGCGGTTTTCAAACCAGCTTAAAAAATAGTAAAAAAATTCCAAAAAATGTAAAATTTGGTCTCCAAGTAGATTTTAATATAGATTGAACATCTAACGTTTTGAATTTGTTGTTTGAACATCAAATTGCAAGATATGCCCCCGTAAGCACCTCACTGAAATGCTGTCGGCAGCAACTTAGCCGCTCCCTATATATATATATATATATATATATATATATATATATTTAGATTTTGATTGGGAGCAGTCCTATAATTTTGACCATATTCAAAATTCAATTTCGAGAAAATGGCTACATGGATTTTTGTGTTCTTTATATCAAAATATTACAGATTGGTACAGTTTTAGCGATTAATTGACAGATGTCAGAATTATTTGACTACTCACTGAAATTTCAGCTTTTCTGAATTCTGACCTCTGTCAATTAATTGCAAAAACTGTACCAATCTGCAATATTTTTGTATAGAGAAATTATATTATCTGGAAACTAGACTTTCATACCTTTATTTTGATATAAAGAACACAAAAATCCATGTAGTCATTTTCTCGAAATTGAATTTTGAATATGGTCAAAATTATAGGACTGCTCCCTGGAATTTCAGCTTTTCTGAATTCTGACCTCTGTCAATTAATCACTAAAACTGTACCAATCTGTAATATTTTTGTATAGAGAAATTATATTATCTGGAAACTAGACTTTCATACCTTTATTTTAATATAAATAACATAAAAATCCATGTAGCCATTTTCTCGAAATTGAATTTTGAATATGGTCAAAATTATAGGACTGCTCCCTGGAATTTCAGCTTTTCTGAATTCCTCTGTCAATTAATTGCAAAAACTGTACAAATCTGCAATATTTTTGTATAGAGAAATTATATTATCTGGAAACTAGACTTTCATACCTTTATTTTGATATAAAGAACACAAAAATCCATGTAGCCATTTTCTCGAAATTGAATTTTGAATATGGTCAAAATTATAGGACTGCTCCCTGGAATTTCAGCTTTTCTGAATTCTGACCTCTGTCAATTAATCGCTAAAACTGTACCAATCTGTAATATTTTTGTATAGAGATATTATATTATCTGGAAACTAGACTTTCATACCTTTATTTTCATATAAAGAACATAAAAATCCATGTAGCCATTTTCTCGAAATTGAATTTTGAATATGGTCAAAATTATAGGACTGCTCTCTGGAATTTCAGCTTTTCTGAATTCCTCTGTCAATTAATCGCTAAAACTGTACCAATATGTAATATTTTTGTATAGAGAAATTATATTATATGGAAACTAGACTTTCATACCTTTATTTTGATATAAAGAACACAAAAATCCATGTAGCCATTTTCTCGAAATTGAATTTTGAATATGGTCAAAATTATAGGACTGCTCCCTGGAATTTCAGCTTTTCTGAATTCTGACCTCTGTCAATTAATCGCTAAAACTGTACCAATCTGTAATATTTTTGTATAGAGAAATTATATTATCTGGAAACTAGACTTTCATACCTTTATTTTGATATAAAGAACACAAAAATCCATGTAGCCATTTTCTCGAAATTTAATTTTGAATATGGTCAAAATTATAGGACTGCTTCTTGGAATTTCAGCTTTTCTGAATTCCTCTGTCAATTAATCGCTAAAACTGTACCAATCTGTAATATTTTTGTATAGAGAAATTATATTATCTGGAAACTAGACTTTCATACCTTTATTTTGATATAAAGAACATAAAAATCCATGTAGCCATTTTCTCGAAATTGAATTTTGAATATGGTCAAAATTATAGGACTGCTCCCTGGAATTTCAGCTTTTCTGAATTCTGACCTCTGTCAATTAATCGCTAAAACTGTACCAATCTGTAATATTTTTGTATAGAGAAATTATATTATCTGGAAACTAGACTTTTATACCTTTATTTTGATATAAAGAACACAAAAATCCATGTAGCCATTTTCTTGAAATTGAATTTTGAATATGGTAAAAAAAAAAAAAAAAAAAAAAAAAATTTACGGAACCGGCCAATAATTGGCCGGTTCGGCAAAAAAAAAAAAAAATCACGGAACCGGCCAATTATTGGCCGGTTAGGCTATTTAATCGGTACCGGCCAATAATTGGCCGGTATGGGTATTTTTAATAAAGATTTGGGACCGTGGGTAATTTTAATAATTTTTAATGGACTTAGGGTATTAATAAAAATGTCGGGAGAGTTCCAAGGCGCGCAGCTCCTAAAAGTTATCAAAATGTATATTTATTTGTAGGCAAATTCTTCTATGGACATAAGGACCTATTTGTAAAATGAACATATTTTCATTTTCAAAGTTCAAACAGTCGATCCGATCGTTCAACATTATCTCCATATTAAAATGTACTTGGAGGTCAAATTTTACATTTTTTTGAATTTTTTTACTATTTATTAAGTATTTTACAAAATTCAATGGTCTGAATTTGACTAGTTTTTGTAAAATACTTAATAAATAGTAAAAAAATTCAAAAAAATGTAAAATTTGACCTCCAAGTACATTTTAATATGGAGATAATGTTGAACGGTCGGATCGACTGTTTGAATTTTGAAAATAAAAATATGTTCATTTTACAAATAGGTCCTTATATCCATAGAAACATCCCTCGTTTATGTAAATTTTGATGCAGATCAAACAGCTTAAACCGAGTATCAAACGAATTGCGATCCGATGCCCATCGGAACTCCTCCTCCTTCCTACTTCGACTATAATAAAACAATATGAAACAACTTACTGAGAAGGTCTTGATAGAAGTACTAGACTTTAAACTTTGAAAGTTTTACTAACATCACGTAATTTCCTTCACAAAAAAAATATCGAATCGGATTTAAATCCATTAACCAATTAGGTACTCGATAAAAAACAATGCTTTAACTTATACTTTATAATGCTTTGACTTGTAATTTATGATTCTCTAACTTATAATTCTAATTACCAATCAAAATTTAACAATTTATTTCAATTTTAACTCTAAAATTAATCCGAATTACAAATCAAACATCCAGATGGGGGCAAAAAAAATTTCCGGGGAGAGAGGGGCAAAGTCGGTCGGACCGATAAATCTCCACTAAAACTCAAAATCCAGGATGGGCAGCTGCCCCCCCCCAGAACCACCTGGGTCTGCCCCTAAGAACTCTTGCATCGGAACTCCTCCTCCTTCCTACTTCAACTATAATAAAACAATATGAAACAGCTTACTGAGAAGGTCCTCATAAAAGTACTAGACTTAAAACTTTGAAAGTTTCACTAACAACTCGTAATTTTTTTCACACTTGCTCTTAAAGAGAAAAGACTGAAGTTTCTTGCATAATTATTTAGCATGTATTGATCAGAGATCTAAAATCCAATAATATATGTATATCTCTTCTTTCTTTCTTTTTTTCCAAATTGTCAGATATGCAACTTTTAGCAATATAACCCAGCATTTAAAAAAACTACTGAGCCATTAATATATTAGCAGTGGGACGATAGTCGAAACTCGGTTATAAGATAAAAATGCTTTTGAATCAATCTCCTCTACGAAACACATTAATTGACGTATTAAATTTATAATTTTTTAATTTTTTTTGTTAAAATTTGTGAAGGCAAAAGCAACACAAAATTAGATATAGAAGTTTAATTATTTAATACATTTATTTTATATCACTTTTTAAATGCTCAACTTTAGTTCAATTTAATGTTTAAGCACATTACTCGAGAAATAAATTAATTTAAGTAGTTTGAATTCATTGTTTGAAGCTGATTTAATCTCATGGGCTCACGCTAGCTAATACTGGTTTTCCCTCTATATCTTTGTGAGTCCTTCATGTTCAATTAATTGTCTTAATTAATCATGGGTAGACAGTAGTAATTCAATATAACCTAACGTAAGAAATTAATAAAAAAAATAAGAAAGTGAGATTCTACTCTTTTTGTTAAATTATCAACACACTATATATCATATATATTCAACTGAAAACAACAATCTGCAATCTAATAAATAACAAGACATAACGAATAATCCACCTACAGGATTGTAGTATCCTCCAATTTAAACATCATGACCGACCTACAAGCAACACTCAGCACTATCGTAAAAAACAAGCTCTCAAAAGAATTATGTTCAATATTTTCTAATGAGTGAGGGTATGGTACTTTGCAATGCGCTGATCGTTTCGTGCATTAGATTCATATCGCTGTTTTCAAAGTTCAAGTAGTTGATCTGAAACGCTCAACATCATTATTATATGAAAATATACTTGGAGATCAAATTTTATATTTTTGGAATTGTTTTACTATTTTTTTTTGTAGGTAGAAAATCACTACTTTCGGATCGATGGTCCAGAATTTTTAGATCAACTGATTTTCTAATTGTCTCAAAAAATAGTAAAAGAAATTCAAAAAATATATAATTTGGCCTCCAAGTATATTTCCATATGATAATAATGTTGAGCTGTTCGGATTGACTATTTGGACTTTAAAGACGGAGATAATCCAATGCACGAAACGATCCGGACATTACAAAGTACCATAGCCTCACTCTTTAATTTCTAATTAACTTCTATCAATGTAGCATATTTTAGTGTTGTGTAGGTGGTGGGCAATTGGAACCGGGGCGGTTGTTTGAGCAGTCGGAAGACCCTGAAGGAATAGTTTTCTTTTTAGATTCCGGTGAGAAGTCACCGGAAACAGCAACGACCACATCAGAAGCTTCAGAAAGCAGCCTTGCACCATCAGCATTTTGCATGCTACTTAATGCAAGAACTAGCATTAGTAGAAATAGCATTAGTAGTTTTGAACACCTTGCCATTTCTAATTTTTGGAATTTTATATGAGGATAGGAAAAGGAATTACAAATATATAATTAGTTGGTAGCTATAGTTAGGGTTTAATTGATGGATTAAGGAGGAGGGGTTGGTAGCTGCAATTGATAACACAAGGGGATAATGGCCGAGATTATATAGACATGATGGTGCTGATGTCATATAATTAATTAATTGTTTTTTGTTAGTGGATCTCTTGTTCTGGATGTTGATATTTTGATACTTCACTCTGCTACTAATATGGTTGTTATTTTAAAATTGAGTTTATTAGCGTTATGATTATGGTTCATTGTTTAATTAAGAATCTATCTTATTTAAATATATCTTAATTATATATGTTTCTATTGTAAGGACAAGCCTAACTCAAATTGTAAACCAAAATAAAGGTTGACAAATTACAAAATTAAATCTAGAAAGAATATATATATATATATATAGAATAACAAATTAACAAAAAGTTATTCTGGAGATAACTAAAATGTTAGTATATGATGTTTTCTCCTCCAGAAAAATGTATATGTATTAATTTTCATCTTACTAATTTTGTAATTAATGTAGACAAACTAAGCTGACTAGCTAATAAAGTTTGAGTTTACCATTTCAATGATTTAATTTTAAGTACTATTAGTCCGAATTTTTTATTTATATCCAAAAAATAATGGAAATTTAAAAAAATACCCATGTTATCTTGAAAATTCGAAAACTACCCAAACCGGAAAAAAAATTTCCGGATTTGGCCTCTAAACCCGGAAAATTTTTTTCCGGAAATTGAACTCCAAAACCGGAAAAAAATTTTCCGGATTTAACATTTTTTTTTTTTTTTTTGAGAGTATCCGGAAAATTTTTTTCCGGATTTAACATTTTTTTTTTTTTTTTTTTTTTTAGAGTTTCCGGAAAATTTTTTTCCGGATTTAACATTTTTTTTTTTTTTTATAGAGATTCCGGATAAAAAAATTTAACTTAACAAATTATTATTTTTTTTTTTTTTTAGAGATTCCGGAAATTTTTTTCCGAACTAAATAAATTTTTTTTTTTTAAGAGAAAAATAGCTAAAATACTGAAATCTAACGCTAAAAAATCGAATTGTTTTTTTAAATATTTGTTTCATTAATTTAAAAAATTTCAAAATGGTGTAGAATAATTTAGAAATTATCAAAATAGCTAAAATACTGAAATCTAACACTAAAAAATCGAATTGTTTTTTTAAATATTTGCTAGATTACATTTTTTTTATATATAATTAGCATATTTATACTAAAACAAGTCAAATTACTTGATTTATGCTGAATTATACTAAATTACAATAATTATGTAGAATTATGCTAGAATACGGTAAAGTACGCTAAATTACGTACGAATAGGGATAATATCTTCACTGAGAAGGCGAAAAACGACAACGAAACTTCAAACGGCCATAAAACGGCGCTCGAGTGTCCGATTTCAGCAAATGACCACTTTTCGGAAAGCTTGCGAAAATGCGCATGCGTCCGGACTAGCTTTGTCAATTTTCCAAATTCAGAATCGCCAAAAAACAAATAGAAGAGCCTCAAAACTTCAGTTGAAGTTTCCGATTAAGATTTTCATTTCTATTATTCAATCTACGTAGCTCAGTAAATTAGTTATGTAATAAACTTTTAGAACACCAATTTTTATTATTTTTGGAATTTTTTTTACTATTTTTTATTATTTATGAAAGATGCCACAAAATAAGCCCCATTTATACGTAATTTATCGTATTTTAGTAAATTTACCGTATTTTAGCACAAAATCGGCCCTATTCGTAGTAAAAAAAACAATTCGATTTTTTAGTGTTAGATTTCAGTATTTTAGCTATTTTGATAATTTCTAAATTATTCTACACCATTTTGAAATTTTTTAAATTAATGAAACAAATATTTAAAAAAACAATTCGATTTTTTAGCGTTAGATTTCAGTATTTTAGCTATTTTTCTCTTAAAAAAAAAAAATTTATTTAGTTCGGAAAAAAATTTCCGGAATCTCTAAAAAAAAATTAAAAAAAAAATAATTTGTTAAGTTAAATTTTTTTATCCGGAATCTCTAAAAAAAAAAAAAAAAAAATGTTAAATCCGGAAAAAAAATTTCCGGAAACTCTAAAAAAAAAAAAAAAAAAAAATGTGAAATCCGGAAAAAAAATTTCCGGATACTCTAAAAAAAAAAAAAAAAAAAATGTTAAATCCGGAAAAAAAATTTCCGGTTTTGGAGTTCAATTTCCGGAAAAAAATTTTCCGGGTTTAGAGGCCAAATCCGGAAAAAAAATTTCCGGTTTGAGTAGTTTTCGAATTTTCAAGATAACATGGGTATTTTTTTAAATTTCCATTATTTTTTGGATATAAATAAAAAATTCGGACTATTAGTAGTAGCTCAGGTCGTTATATATAAAAGCATGGATTAATTAATTCTTATCACAATGAAATTTCAATTTTGTATTATAAAATTATGCAAGTAGTGATGACAAGTTCGAAGCAAGTAGCATTAATCTTCGTCTCTGGTTTGGTTCCACCAACAACGCGATTTCTTGTCTGCTTTTCCGCCTACTGTCTCTAAAGCGCGCGGTTCCCAGTTCCCACATCTCGTCAAACGACCTGGATTGGATTACAATTGAATTAATAGTGTAATGCAATTTTATATGATAATTAAGCGTTTTGGGTAACATGTATATTGTACCATTTTATCATATGACGTACTGCATGGTCTCATCAATGAAAGTAGTCATTATTTAATTTATTCGGACCGAAAGTACAATTTATTTGGTAATACTTTGAAGCTTGAAGCTTATTGTCAACATGTTCTCAACAAAACTAATCTTCTACTTGCTCACCAAGCTAGGTACACCGCACTATATATAATATATGACTTCGGATCTTCTAAAGTAACCCAGATTTTGAGTTTGCATCTGGGCCGTCTGATACTTGCTATGTTCTACGAGGAGGGATCGGATTACACCTACATTTTGACATCTATTTTTTTCAAAGTCCAAATAGTCGATCCAAACCGTTCAACATGATGGATATATTAAAATGTGCTTGGAGATCAAATTTTACATTTTTTTTTGAATTTTTTACTATTTATTAAAATGGTTACAAAATCGTTGTTTTCAGACCATTGAAAAACAGCGATTTTGTAACCATCTTAATAAATAGTAAAAAAATTCAAAATATATATAAGTTGATCTCCAAGCACATTTTAATATGGTGATCATGTTGAACAGTTCGGATCGACTATTTGGATTTTGAAATCGCAAAATTGACCTATAAAAAATAGTGTCAAAATGTGTCAAAAAAAAAGTGTAATTGGATTCCTCCTCGTATTCCATTTTTCGTCCCTTGTTTCGATTTCGGAATATTTTTTGTTGAATGATATCATGGAAAAAAAAAAAAAAGGATCCCCAAAATAGTAAAGGAACTTGGTCAAGGATGTATAAAAGGATGAATAGAACTAGAATAATTAAAAACTGATACATAACGAGTAGAACTAGAATGTTCTCAAAAGTGGCAAGTTTAATTTAAATATTAAAACGATGAATTAAAATTATTAAAATTGATTTACTTTACAATTAATAAGTTAACGTGTAAAATTTATTAACTTTCGAACTAATTTAGTATAAACTCAACGTGTAAAATTTATTAACTTTCAAACTAATTTAGTATAAACTCAAGTGGTAAAAAAAAGAAAATTTATTAAGTTCATCTTAATAATTTATTTTTTATTTTTATTTTACCTCTTGATATCATAATAAATAAATTTGAAAATTTATAAAATTTTCATTTAAATGCATTACTCATGAAGTAGTTATAATTGTTTATTTATTTAATTTTATTATAAGAATAACAATATATTATTAATTTAAGTAACTTTAAAAAAATATTAATTGCTTTACACTTTAAGTTTTTAGATAATATAAAATTAAATACAATTTTTTTTTAATAATTGAGCGTAAGCTTGATTAAAGATCTAGTTAATCATAATTAAGAATCAGTATTGGATCTAGTGGCAAAATACAAGGTTTTTTTTATAGGAGATTGCAATTGAATTGAAATGTTATTGTGAATGTTAGAATAGTTGAGTGACTTAACCCTCAATCATCTTCTCAATAATAATAATAATGATAATAATAATAATAATCATCATCATCATCATCATCAGAGCTGGAGAGGTCAATTTCAGTTTGACTTATTCGACTTATTATAAATAAATCGAGTTAAAGCTAAACTGAGCTCACTCAAACTTGATTTGTCCGTAACCTATCCTACTAGAGAAAATTTTAATATTAATACATGAGGTGGTATTTGACAATTTGCACGTACCTGCCAAAAACCTAATTTCGTTTAATATAATTACTTCAAAAGCTTGTAATACTGTCACTGTTCTTTTGCTTTTCTGAAATTCCATCATAAGCTTAGGAGATAGGAGTAGGTCCGATGGGCATCGGACATACATTTAGGTTCAATTAGCTCTAGGACCGTACGATTAGCATCAAGATCTATGTGCACGGAAATTGATACATACTTGTACGGATTTTGATGCAAAGCTCACGGATCTTGATACAGATCGAATGGTCATTACACCCATCGAACCAAGGTAGGTCCGATGGGCATCGGACCTACTCTGATTCCTAAGCTTAGACCTTTACGGTACCAACCAACCAACACTCTTTGTATTGGAAGGTGTGCTCAGTTGCCTAAAGTGTATCTTAATTTGTGTCACTTTTTAAGTGTATACAGTAGCTAAATTAATTATCTTTAACAATAATTTTAGTTATTTTTCACATTACTTTATTGAAAATGAGTGCGTGACTTTGTGTATTAATGTTAAACTATTTATTTTTAATAAAAGTATTTTCATGTAATCACATACATATATATGTCTTTTAGCGTTTATATTATCCCATTCCATATTTTTATAATTATATTTTTCAAGGAGTGTTTGGTGAATTTTATGGCTAGTCACATCACATCTGTAAAATCACGAAACACATCTTTAAAAAAGAAAATAAAAAAAGTAAACATATAAATAATAAACAAAAACTAAATATTAAACAATTAGTTAAATATCTACAAAAGTAATATTTTTATTACAAGTAACTTGTTAAAATTTGAAGGCTCCCATTCGCACACATATTTTTCATTTAATATATTAAATACCACAAATTTATTGTTAATTGTTTACAGAAATAATATATATTGTAAAACTAAAACCGTGTCCTTACCACTACCAATTATTAACCGCTACTTGAACACAACCTCTAAAGAAAAGATTGTTCTAGTCTTCTAGACCTTTTGGTTGTTTGGGCCACAAATCAAACATGACCTCAAAGTCTTTGGTTCTGAAATAATGCCTCTGTCTAGGTACAATACTCCACTTTATCAAGCTCCAAAATTAATTTGATATTAACAGAAATCGATAGTATTAATTCAAAAATTCTGCCCCAACAGAGATCCAATTTATCCTACAAACTACTACATACCTCAATCTCAATCACTCCATTAGTGATGTTTTCAGAGCTCGTTTGTTATTAACTAGTAAAGTCCCCACGCATTGCCGTGGAGATTGAAAGTCTGTTTTGATCAATTTCTTTAAAAGTGATTAATTTAAAGATTGCTCGCATAATCATATATTAATCAACAATGAGAACAAACGAGAATCTTAGTATTTGACCCTAAAAATATACTAAGATTATAACACATTTTTATAGTTATAATGAATTTTGTAGTAATAAAATGGGGATTGAAATAAATTAGAATATACAAAAAGTTGATGGAAATGGAGGTAACCGATTGACTCGGCAAATGGCGAAGAAACGGGCAGCCCAATAATAAGCATGTTGTATATTATCAGCCGATTGCCCCTGTGAAACCAGTAGATGTTTCCTTTGCTTTCAATACTTTATTCTCCTCTAAATTAAGTGTAGCAAGAGGTTGAAACCACAGTAAGTTGCATGCGTGATTAAAAAGCGCCAACATGACTTGGATGGTTCAGCATGCATAAACCAATACTCATTACATAACTTAAAACCTATCCACATGTTTTTCCCCAAACTACACGTACAACCCGATACCCTCCTAGACAGTATATAGTAAGAATATATACATACAAAAACATATATACAAGGGCAATGTAGAAAAATAGGTAAAAGTACTTGCTATAAAAAAAATTACAGATGACAGCTCCAAAAACCACAAAATTACAGATGGCAGCTCCCAAAATGTCCTTTGTCAGAAGCAAACTTGCGTATTTTCATTTCCATGTTCTCAACACAATAAAGTTCCACTTTTGAGCACAGAATTGGGAATATTACAAGTATTATAGAGAGCAAAATATGAAATGTTACTACAGCTATTTTTTACTTATTTTTCAGGTAAAATCAGTTTGTTTGTGCGCGACAGCCTCGACCATCAGAAGTGGTTGCTTGAAACTATAGCTTTTTAACCCTAAAAAATTAAAAATTTAGAACATTCTTTGGTCTTTACACAGATATTTTATAATCAGATTTCACTGGCTTTTGAAAATTGGACCAGCACAGCATTGTCCAATTTCACCAACATTATTGATACCAAAAATAATCTGTACATCGAACTCCCAATTAAAATTAATAAAAATGAACCCCTACAGCAATGTTATCCAATTTCCACTACAGTTTGAAACTATATGAATGAATTAATTTCCCCTCAACTGAATGAAAGAAAGGATGAGAAAAAGACTTGTAATGCTGCACGAAAGTACCGCGCTTACAAATGGTGAAATATGATATCAAAATCCTCCCAGAACAACCAAAAGACAAACTAAAGATTTATCACTCAAGAAAAATAATGTAAAAGAAACAATCAAAGCGTAGAATTACCTTAACGCAGATCTGCTATCGCTTTGGGGCCTCTTAAACTTCTTAACCCTCTTCTTCACGATCTTCTTTGTCAGCAACGACACCGTCATCTTTTCCCTCTCTACCTAAACATAATTCACAACATTGTTATTCTCTTTCTTATTTAGTCTCCAATTACAATCAATCAGTGCAACAGTAGAGAGAGAGACGTACCGCCGCAGTGGTCGACAAGCCCTAGCGCGAAGTTGTGGCCTATCGGTCAAATTTGGAGGAGAGATCGAGTATAGCCTCTGGCCTAATTGCGCATTACATATTCATTATAGTCCTTGACAATTCTCATAATTATATCAGATGTTGATATCCCTTCTGTACGCTTTCTCTTTGAACTTGCCCACCTTTTATAACCTACGTACCGATCGAGAATTAATTAATGTCAAGAAAGAAATTAAGACAGACAACATAAATAATTAAGACTTCTGGTAAAAGCAAGAGTCAAATTCAATTTAATTTTTCATAATATCATCTGTATCAGAATTCTGCTAAAACGATTAAAATGAATGGTTACAAAGACAACATCTCTCACATATGTTCAAAGACATGATACTTTAAACTCGGAAATAACTGAAGGTGTAACATGTACCTTCTTACCACATAACTGTGTCACTTAATGGATTGAAAAAAAGATTGTAATTGTATAAAGATATGTATATACATATGCAAATTGTAAAATGAGCATTCACAAAATATTTGCAAAAAATAAGTATTCTTATTAGGTTGGAGAATATGTTTTTCTCAAATAAAAAAATTAGAGGAATATGACCAACCATTAGTAAAATATCAAACAATTAGAGGGATATAACCAACCAGAAACAACTGTCTGTACCAACTACCAACCATTAGTAAAATATCAACAATTTTGAATAATATAACCAACTCATAATATAACAAATTGATTACCAGATAAAGTAGGCCCAAATAAATTTTATTCACTATTTTTACGGCGTGAAAATCAGAAATGCCAAATTCAGTTGAGAATCACTCTCATATTGCATAACAAAAACAAAAAAACAAAAAGGGAAGACAATAAACAAACAACCAATTTCAGTCCCTTGAACAGAAATAGCGAAATGCCGAAATCATACAAGTAGGAGGATGTGGTACTCAATTGAACAGAAATAGCAAAAAGTAAACAAAAGGTACTTGAGAACTTACACAGCCGAAAAAGAGAGCACCCCCAGTGAAGACCACCTAGAGGAAGGCATCACCGCGGAGAGAGAGACACGGCTTTGAGAGCTTGCTTGTTACTTCTTCTCGGAGGGAAAGCGAAAAGGAGAATTAAAGATGCAGGAGAAGGGTAGATTCCATAAATTCTCACAGTAGGCCTGTATTTTCCTCTGGCTACACCCCGATTTGGGGGTGAAGAATTTTGTCAAATTTAGAGTAAACCGTTCACTCTTGATACCATTCACTTCCTTCCGATTTAATTTTGTGGAGCAGGTGACTTTCCGATTTGTTCCTCACCTTCCCTTTACCTTCCCTCTGTTACCTCCAGGAGCTAGGTCTTATAAGGCAACATCTTTACCTGTATTACTTACATAAATTTTTCTCTGTCCCCTTGTTATCACTTACATCTCAAAATGCATAAAATACACCTAACCCCTTACATAAGTAAATAATTACACCTCATTCTTATATTCCCCATACCCATAATGATTAATTGCGTATCGTGTGCAAAATCTAAGCCTTAGTTGCGCCTCCTATACTGTTCTGCTAGCAAGAATATCCGGCGGCACATGTTTACCATTAAAATTCTATCATTCCTCCACTTCCATATACCCCGCACCGTACACATAAAAGAAGCTGACCATTCGCACCAGTTTAATTTCCCCCTGACTGAGCTCAAAGACCATAACCACAACTCCTGAATATTCTGTTGAGGCACCATGACACTAAATCCAATCTCACCCTCCATAGCGAACCACACTGATCTTGCAACAAACAACTTCAATTGTAAAAAAAAAATTATAATTAATTGGGTTTTCAGATTGATTAGTTATCAGGATCTATGCAAACATTCTATGTTTCAAGGGTTTTCAATTTCCAAATACAGTATTTTATGTAACCCATGGGTGGTGCCATAGCCTACGATCACCAAGCCATGGTCTAGGTCGGTCCCACACTCTCCGGTGAACAAAGCATGTGTAATATAACAGGATATGCTCAATGGTTGGTTCAATGAAAATATTGCAATTTTGACCGGTACCAGTTATGGTCTAGAATTTAGAGAGGCTACAGTACTACGCAAAGTGTATATTGGTTCGTGCTGTAGATCAAATTTTACACTTTTTTACAAATTTTTTACTTATAATTTAGGTAGGTAAAAAATCACTTGGAATCTTTGCCATTCAAAAGTTTTGATTTTCTACCTATTTAAAAAAATAGTAAAGAAATTCTAAAAAATATAAAATTTAGTCTGTAAGTACCTTTTCATACATAGATCATGCTGACAGTTCAGATCGCTTGTTTAGACTTTAAAAATGAAGATATTGATCCATAGTACGGACCAATCAGCGGTATGCATAGTACCACAGCCTCACTCCTAGAATCTAAGCATTTCATTGTTGGTATATAATCCTCAGTAATTATAATAGAGCAAATAGGTTAAAAGAGAGATAATTGAAGAGCAATCAGAAAATAGTGCAATAGAATTGCATAAAGAAAATTTGGAGTACAATACAAGCATATATAGAGATTTTTATTCAAACCTCATAGTAGAACTGGAAATCATAGCCACTTGCTTCAATGGCAACAAAAACAGGCTGGTTCACCACAGCCTTTAGCAAAGCATTTTCATTGTTTCTCGGTACATCCTGGTGTACCCATCAACCGTCACCACCTGAGATTCCTCCTGAGAAAATTATAATAAAATATTACCTTTAATTAAATATGACATTTCAGTTGAATGCCATATTTACCATTCTAATCATGAGTTGTTTCTCTATAATCATGTATGTACCTAACCAGTACCAAGATACATCGTACCGGTACTAAGAACACTGCTAAAATTACAAATGCATACTAAGATACATTGTACCAGTACCAAGAGGATATTTTTGTCCTTCCTCCTATAAATTAAGCACCATGTAAAGTGAAGAAAGCCAATAAACAATGATAAAAAATTAAGCAACCAAGAACAGGTACCATACACTAACTGGTTCAATCTGAGTAGAAATATTATCTGAAAAATAATTTTAAAAATTTGGTACATAGTTACATATATACCAGAGAATTGTCGCATGATCGTTGCTTGGCCACACAAGGATAGCTCTTCTCTGTGGTAATGCTGTCATTTTTCTTGATATATTCAAATGCATAATCCATGAGACCTCCATTGCATCCGTAGTTTTCGCTCATATAGCAATTGACGAATTTTTGCTCTGAGAGACAAATCAGTTCCTTGGTTTTTATTTGATTTAGCCTCTTTCTGGTTACAGTGTATATCTTCACACTCTCGAGAGCAACCAGCCAAAACAAATATACAATTAAATTATGAAAAAATGTTTTAGGCTAAACAAATGCACTGAATGAAAATAGATGACAATAAGAAAAATGTTTCTGTTACAAAAATTAACTAAATGTCATAGGACTAAAAATATAATATCTTGACTTGGAGATGTTCACTGGAGCAAGGTTCACCTTGCAAGTGAGAAACCATTCAAATCATGTACATCCCATACCTTATGCCAATACCGTCCTGAGAAGAGAAAGAATGGACTCACAATAACTCTGATCACACCATATTGCACGCATTTTGCAAAAGCATCCTTAATTATTGTCTCAGTCAATTCCTAATTTCAACAGAAATCAAGCATGAAAATTGTTAAGTCAAAAATTAAAATTCAAGTATTTGTGAAGTTGAGAAATTACCATGTCAGCAGGTTCCACTATCTGGTAAGTTGTTCATGCCTTGAACATCTTAACAAACTCATCTGACATAAATAAAAGAAAACTAAGAGCAGTAATATCACTCTGCATACAGCCTTGATGAGGTCAAACTATAATACCAGTCGAACTACATTATAACTCATCTTCGCTTGATTGGCACTGGATTTTGTACAGTAATCAACGAAATTATAATAAACTATTGTTTTCTTGGAAACTTATCACTTTGTACAGTAACCAACGAATTTTGTACAGTAACTCATCTTGGCTTGATTGGCACATAAAAAACTTAGCACTTTTCAATTTTGATTTTATATGAATCAACAAGATGGAAAAATCAACATATATAAATTATTCACATCGGTGTACTTTTGCAAGCTCTTGATACTAATCAAACCAAAATCAAAATATCATAATCTTTACATATGCATAGAGAAAATGGTATATATCATATCTAATGATTTTAATTTATATTTAAGTTTTATATTTAAATTATTGTTGTCCTAAAAGTAGAGAGATAGCACACAAAAATAAAATACATTTGAACCCTCGTTAAACAATACTATACAGTAGATCTCTGACGGAATTTAAATAAACAAAAAGAGTGGTATGTTAGTTGTTAATTAGGCCAGATAATTAATTATCTTGGGTGAGTTCTTGATTTGGGGCTCTTGGGTCAGGTTGCTAATTTTAGTTTAGGCCTCTATTCTCACTGGCCTAAAATAAAGTTATCACTTATGTGTCACAAAAGGGAATCTGCTAAATCCTATACTGAAATCCAAAGTTTAAAAACTTTGTAGTTCTTTTTTTATAACAAATTAATTACATTCTTGAACTAAGCAAACATAGATAAACTTTTAACCCTGCTGAGAGAAGGACAACTAATGAATCTAAATTAATGAGATTAAATCAAACTAAAGGTAACTAAACTACACTAACAATTTTTGTTTTTAATTAAAGGGCCCCGGTACACCCCATCATCTTTTTAGATGCTATTCTTGAGAATTGAACTCATGCCACTGCACTAAGCCTCCTGTTCCAAACTACACTAACAATTATCAGTCTAATTTGAATAGAGAACAATTTACAGGAATCAACCCAACAATTTAGGAAGACCTACCAGAATTTTACAGCAAATTGTAATGGTACAACTATGCTAGTGGGAACCAATCTAACAGAAAAAAAATCAAAACAGAAGTAGCAGATTTCCTGGTACCACCCGCACACCACACTATGTAATGAGTGTTAGACCTGTAATAAAGAGAAAAAAAATTAAAGAGATAAGCAATAAGAGAGAAATAGAGACGGGGGAGAGAGAGAGAGAGGAGGGGGTGGGGGGGCGGCTTACAAGCAAAGTTAGCAATAAACCAGGTCAACTTCCCCGTCTCTTCCTCCTCTTCTTTGGTTTTTCAGTTTCAGGTGCCACATTACTAGTATCTGGCAGAGCAGGAATAGGAGGCATAGCACCTGTAAATGAGGGGAATACCATAGCATGGGGATGAACTGGCATATAAATCATGCCAGGCGGTGGTGGACCCATAGGTGGCACTAACATAGGATTCAAACCATGGATCATACTTGAACCAGGTACACCTTTACTTTTACCGGCACTCCTTCCACTCTTACCTTTATTACCCCCACCTTTGTCTCTATCTCTTTCTTTTTCTTTGTCTTTTTGTTTCCCCTTCCCTTTCTCCCCTGACACTGATGTGGCGCTAGTGCTTGTACCACCACCACCTCTCGACTCCTCAAACTTCTTTAAAATTTTCTCTCTGGCCTCTTTCATCACAGAGAGTGCATAATCCATCGCATCTTGGTCCATTGCACCTAGCTCAACTATATCTGCAAAATATTGGTGCCCGTGTTTGTACAAATGATCATAATTCTTTGTTTCCCGTGCCTGGTCTGTGGGGCCCAACTCTTCGGCCTGAGCTGGCTCTTGAACAGGTGATGGAGCTGCAGGCTCTGCCAGAGGGGATGCTACTGCCTCGGTATTATCACTTTCATGCAACAGCCGGTAATTTTTCATCCACCTGTTCATTACATACTTGTTTGGGATATGCATTACCAGTTCCTGACGCAGAACAGCTAGTGCGTGACTACACAAAATGCCTTTGAACTGAAAAGATCGGCACACACACCACACGTCCTTCTCAGAGCTGTTAAACATCACACGATAATCGACCCTCCTATCCTTACCCAAAACTGTCACAGTGTATGTGACCATAGACCCGGTCCGGATGACTTCCTTGCAATTCACATGCATCAGTTGCCGCACCTGGTCTTGAAACTTCTGGAACATGTTTATAGTGTACAGTTTTGCAATTTGATCTTCAAAAGTTAGCCCTGACAAAACTTGCGGGCTTTGCTGGAAAGACCTAAAATCGTCGTATGCCTCTCTATCAATCCTGAGTTTCATTGCTGTATCATACTGTTCTATGAAAGTTTTGATAGTAGTCTCCGGCGTGATATACCCGTCAAAAAATGCCTCCAACCTCTCACTCCTACGTACAGTAGAAATACCAGCCCAGAAATTGTCTTTGATGTATGCTGGGACCCACTTGTCCCTCTCCTCAAAAAGTGCAGTCATCCAATGATTATCATATAAGTTGTACTGTTTCACCATATCTGCCCATTCTCTTTCAAAATCAGCAGTGGTTAGTGTGTCGTACACAACCTTTTTAAACCTCAAGCTAACCGTTTCTTTATCTTCAGGACGACCCGACATGTCAGGGAGCTCCTTCATGACATGCCAGAGGTTGTACCGCCGCCGGGCAGTTGGAAACACCAAGGCTGCCGCTTGCACGACAGCTGGTGTGTGGCTCGTGATTATCGCATCAGGGGGTTTATCATCCATGCACCTCAACCATTTCTTAAAGAGCCATGCATACGTCTCTGCGGTTTCATCTCCCAAGAGGCCGCAACCGAGCAACACAAACTGGCCGTGGTGATTCATCCCAAGAAATGCCACGAGGGGCATTACGTACCGGTCTGTCAGATACACAGTATCAAACGAAACAACATCCCCGAAATACTTATAAGAGGCTCTTGACCTAGCATCGGCCCAACACACATTTTTCAACCGGCCTTCATCATCCATATCCCAGCTGTAAAAAAAACTCGGATCTTGTGCTTGCATCCTGTCAAAAAATACCAACAATGCCTCCACATCGCCTTCCAAAAATCTCAACTTCCCCATTTCATTACCAAAATTTCTCTGTGCGAATGACCTCTCAACAAACTCCTTTGGCTTGGGCGGCCGGCCCCGGCCCGAATGGATTTTTGGGTTGAGGCGCGTTTTGGCATTGAATGGCTGGTGCTCATTTTGCCAGTCAGGTAGGTCTTTGAAGCACATCATAAACCGTGTCATTTCAGGGTTGCATGGATGATTATGCACCAATTCAAGAAAAACCACCTCCCAGTTTGATTGGAGAGAGTTGTACTTCACTACCATCATGGCCTTGCAATCAGTTTTGGCCACTAGCCTCCTACGGGCCTTCAAACCCGGTTTGATCCTTGGTTTGCCACCCTTGTAACAGACAAATGTAGCACGGTATTTAATGCCATCGACAGTGTGGCAACTACGTTTGGATACCCCAAACCCGGCGCGGTAGCCATAAGATAGGTAGTATTCGTAGGCTTCTTCGGGAGAATCGAAGTGCATGCCTTGTTTGGGTACCAAGATTGGGTCCTTTAGCAAGGGTTTATCTTTCGAGGTCTTTGAAAGAGATGAGTTCTGGTCTTGGAAAGAGAATGGTGCCTGGGTGTTGTAATGAAGACCCTCCATTGGTATAATAGACCTGTTAAATTTACCAATTCAGCACAGAACAAAAAAACAAAACAAAAAACGGATACCTTCCATATAGGCAGTAGATAAGACCAGGACTACCATCCTTAATCTAACAAGTTCTATCCCTTGTTTCTTAAAAAAGATATAATTGGAGCACAAGGGAGAAGTTGGGGAACTTATAATTTGTTTAAATAAGTTATAAAATTAACAGAAAAACATCAAGCCAGTAATAAACAATATTTACTCACACACAGGCATAGAACTCTAGAATCACAAAAATCCCAATAACCCCTTCGCCAAGAAGTACCTTACCTTAAACTAAGAACCTTGTACTTGTACTATAGAAAATAGCAGTAGACCATTGTAGCTTTGCTACCATGGCTTGGAAAAATCTATCAAGAGCCCTCTTACGACGATCCGATTACTGCGCAATTTTCCAAACCGACTGGACGAAAGCGTTTTGGCGCAAAAACGCAACGCGACGCTTGAACCGAATCGGGGTTAAGAAGAAGGGGGTGAACAACCGGATTCCTCCGACTCACCGTTCGTCCGAGTGATGCACGCCGATTCTTCCTTGTAGTTTTTACCGATTCTTGAAAGGCGGGTGTGGTTGATTGATTGATTGATTGATTGATGATCGTCGGAGGGAGAGATTTGGGGTTAGCGTGAGGTTTGTTTCGTTAATTGAAAGGAGAAAGAAAAGATGCAACGATCATAGATCCCCAAATCGAGTTCCTCTCGCTGCAGGAGAGACGATGGGTTTATCGGATGTGATTCGGTAAGTAGGCTAAGGCCGTTAGCCCGTTAGGCTGAGAGAAAAAGAAAGAAAAAGCATTGGGCCGGACCGGGCCAGATATTTAGAGTTTTGGGAATAAAATTTGTTTGAAATTGCCGTGGGGATCTTCAATTGAACTTCATATGGTCCTTTTTTATTTATTTTTTTGCTTTTAGCTTCTTTTTTGTTTTGTTTTGTTTGTCTTACTTTGAACTGCATCAAAATCTCGGCAACAACATTATAATATCTTACTTATATTGAACAGATTAATGTGCAAGTAATCATTGTTTTGTGTTATTTTCTCTTTTTTTGTTTAGAATGCCACACTGTAGAACTTCAATATGAAGGTCCATTTTGAAGTATCAAACATGTAGATCTCCATGTCACATCAATCAAATAATTATATTAATAATTCAGATTTAGTTTAGATATATTGGAGCAGACTTTCTAATTGTGCCAAGCTAATATTTTCCCACTTTTGGCTCAAAATATAAATGTATACCTTGGAATTAGTGGCAAAAGTTTCCAAGTTTAATGGGGTTATGTTTTTCCTTAAAAATAATCTGATGGGTGGTTTTTGTTTGTAATATCACACACCAAGGGGTGTTCATTGTAAACAATAACAGATGCATGTATTTGCAAAAAGTGGATATGGATTATTAAGTTTAACTTTTTGCATTCCAAACTCTCACCCGTTATGCCAAGGAGAAGGACTTCATGATTCATCTAAAATAGCAGCTTTTGATTTTGATGGATGTCTGGCAAATACCAATATCACAAGGTATTGCTTTTCAAGTTTTCACTATATTTTATTTACATTTTGGAAGAAAATTTTATGGTTTTTTTTTTTTTTTTTTTTTGCACCAGCTCTTTGTAATTATTTTCCATGTGCAACTAGACAAGTGCGAACCTTTATTTACAATTGCGATGCCAAATTGTTTTCCTTGTAATTTCCTTTAGCAACAAAAATGGATAATATTTGTTATCCGTCAAAAAGTGGAAATTAATTGTCAATATTTGTATGTTTCTATGTAGATTATTATCTCTATTCTTATATTATGCATGTAGTTGTTCTGATACGCTAACAGCTGAGATTGAAAGATGAATTTTTGAATTGAATATCAGTCCTTCAATCACATAATCTGTCTTTTTTTTATTCAATACATCTATTTTATGTGTAGAAGTCTAAATTTAGTTAAAAACATACTTGCCACACAGACTGCTACATGATTTGTCACAATTCTAACGACCCGTTTCCTTATTTCTCCTTACAGCTATCTCCGGTTCCTGCAATTAAATTATTTCCGTATTACTCCGTTTCCTCCATTTCATTTCTCCTCTTTCTCTATATTTTCGACAATGAAAATGAAAACAATCATATTTTTCCGAATTTTGTTTATGGCTACTGTATCTTTGTGAATAGATAAAAAGCAGATCTTGTGCTGAGGGAAACAATCATATCTTTCCGATCTGGAGAGAAAATGAAGAATATCAAGAAGTTTCGTGTAGAGAAATTATTTGTAGAAAAAATTCCATTATTAAATAATTTCCATGACAAATATATCAGTAGAGAAAATCATTATTTGAATCATTTAATTATATCTTTCTCAATTTTGTTTCTTTACATATTTTTTCTTTTCTAAATCATTTAATGGCATGTCTTGTTTGTGGAGAAAATTAGATATTAAATCGTACAATAATACTTTAAGAATTTTTTTCATGTTATATTTGATCTGTTTTTTTTTCATTTGTTGTTATTTCTTTTATTGTTATTTATTATTTGGATCTCTGTTTTTTTTTTCATTTGTGTATTTTATTTTCATTTAAATATATTTGTTTGCTTAATTTTGTGTGAATGTCAAACAAAAAGGTCTCTTCATATTCTATTCAATTTTATAATATGTCCCCGTTGCAAGTTGCAACGCACTTGCACTATACTAGTTTGTTAATACATGAGTCAAACATGCAGCTGAGGTAATTACAGATCACTATCTGTTTTGTGATATGCCCATATGGAGAGAGAGAGATGTAATCAAACAACACAACAGCTCCCTATGCAAATTAAGGTTGAATGCCGTGCTTGGTTTGGGCAGCAGTATCAGGCACTGGGACAATAAAAAATAACTGCCACTTAGTGCTTTCTTTTCTTTTATTTGTTGTATATTTTGTTTTTTAGTTTTTTTAGTGTAATTTGTTTTCTTTTTTAGAACTTTTGTTCCTACTTTGTAATACTTGACACCTCTGGTGTCCAAAAAATCAATAGAATGTGGAGGTGTGACCTCCAAATTTCTCCTTAAAAAAAAACCAAGTACTGTATACTTTAGCTTCTACTCAACCCTTTCTAATCGACATATATACTCATAGTTTCAAATGATTTTTCTCATTTGCTAGAGTAACATGATCCTAATAATATGTCAGATCAAGTCTTGGCACTTTGCTTTCTGATAAGCTCTATGGTCTGCGACTGGTCATGGCGCTTTGTAAATAGCATCTCAGATGTCAACAAACAAAAACACGAACCATCTTTTGTAAATAGGTTTCATAGTTACTATCTTTCTGGGATTGGTTAGTAATTAGCAGTGCACCTATCAGTAAACGGGACCAAATGAGGGCTCCTTAACATATCAATTGCCCATTATTGTGTAATGATTAATTGAAGTACATGATTTATAATACTGGTAAATACTCAGTGATAACAAGTGCCTAGTGGCATAAATACATGGTGCTTACCTAATATTCAATAAATCTATTGGACAAGCCCTGTTACAAAAGTAAAAATCAATGAGTAAACAATAAAAGCAGAGACAAATTAGCAATAAAACAAAACTAACCATAATATAGAATAGCTTTTGCTAAATAAGAAGTATAAACAAAATTATTGACAGTGTCCATATTAGTTCCTCTAGTATATATCACCTATGTTAATTAACATCAAGCAAAAGAAACAGCCCAAAATACTGATTGTCACGCAACTCCACGAGCCATAACCTGATAACACATTGGTTAAGGGGAAAAAACATGAGAAAGAATAAAGAAAACCAGAAATACAGCCAGTGAGGATCAATCCGGTTTAGGCACAAATATATCAAGTACTGGTATATTCAATCCGGTTTAGGCATACAAACCAGAAATACAGCCAGTTAGGATCGAGATGCACTGAGATTGTAATGTTCTCTTATCACTTATATGTCCAGGGGTAATTGGGGCGGACTGAAAATTCCCTTAATTTATTATCAAGGATAATTGGGGCTTAATTGGTTAAACTGAAACTAATTAGCACAAACAAGTGTTAATTAACACTCAATACTACTGAGCTCCATTTGTAATGACCTCACATTGCAATGTACCAATTAACCCCACTGTTACCCCCAAAAGCCACATAAACAAATTACAATATCAGAAACGAGCACATAACAAAACAAATCAATCTACATACCAGAAATCTCGTATCCTCTCTTCAAATAACAGTAGAACGGAGAATTGAACTGAGAACATTAAGCACGCCGAAAGCTAGAAGCGGGCTCAAATCCAGTGATCCAAAAACTGGAGGTATAATATTGCGAAACAAGCTCATATAGGGGTCACACAGGTCTCTCATGGCTGAGAGAGGTTGCCGATCCCATGGTATGTTAGGAAACCAACTGAGCAAAACCCTAACCATCAACACCCCGCTGTAGATTTCCAGCCACTTCGCCATGGTCGAAGCGACAACAGTAAACGGCGTGCTGATAACCTCGCCTCCCGCTCGAGCGAAGAAGAGAGAGGACGTCGAGGCGAAGAGAGGGACAGAGGAGGAGGCTAGAGAGCGGGAAAAGGAGAAGACTAAGGATAGTATGGAAGCGATGGTACGAGTGGGGGTGACGAGGAATGGCGGCGGAGGGGAGAGAAGCGAGGCGGAGATAGTAAGAGATGGGCGGGTGGCGGTGGGTTTAAGAGGGAAGGAAACGGAGAGAGAATGTAAGTGTCTAGGAGTGGGGTTAGGGTTTTTGCGGAGGAGTAGGTGTGAGGAAGGAGAGGAGAAGAGAAGAGTAGCCATGGCTGTTGAAGGAACTGAGGAAGCGACTAGTGCCAGCGATGGTAAAACTGAGAAAGGAAGAGGGGACGGGATTGCACGAATCTTAATGCACAAATAATATCTGGCCCACGCTATCTCCGAATAGACACCGGGTTGAGTTAATCTGAACCGTTAAATTTGTGAAGCTCACCGTTCAATAAAGGATACATGTCCACGGGACCACGGGATAGGATAATTCAATTTTTTCTCAATTTTTTATTTCCAAGATTATCGCCATCATAATTAACTCGTTTCATGTCTCTAAGAAAGCAAATTACACGAAACTTAAGATTAACTCGTTAATTACGCTACAACAGATGATCGTTAATTAGGCTCCCAGAAGCCGACATTTTTAAAAATACCCACAGTCTGAACCGAATCGCTAAATCTGTCCACGAGTGCTTGGAAATTTTAAATATGCCCAAACCGGCCAATAAATAGCCGGTTCCGATTAAAATTCCCGACCGGCCAATAAATGGCTGGTCCCGTGATTTTTTTTTTTTTTTTTAGGAGAAAAATAGCTAAAATGCTGAAATCTAACACTAAAAAATCGAATTGTTTTTTTAAATATTTGTTAGATTACTTTTTTTGATAGCATATTTATACTAAAATACGCTAAATTACTTGAAATTATGTTAATTTATACTGATTGACACTAGATTACTTTAAATTATGTTAACTTTTTTTTAAGAGACAAATAGCTAAAATGCTGAAATATAACACTAAAAAATCGAATTTATTTTTAAATATTTGCTAGATTACATTTTTTATATATAATTAGCATATTTATACTAAAACACGCTAAATTACACTAAATTACTTGAAATTACAATAATTATGTAGAATTATGCTAGAATACACTAAAGTACGCTAAATTACGTATGAATAGGGATGATATCTTCATTGAGAAAGCGAAAAACGACGACGAAACTTCAAACGGCCATAAAACGGCGCTCGAGTGTTCGATTTCAGCAAATGACCACTTTTCGAAAATCTTGTGAAAATGCGAATGCCGCTATGCGGTTTTTTGAAATTCAAAATCGCCAAAAAACAAAGGGAAGAGCCTCAAAACTTCATTTGAAGTTTCCGATTAAGATTTTCATTTCTATTCTCCAATCTACGTAGCTCAGTAAATTAGTTATATAATGAACTTGTAGAATACCAATTTTTATTATTTTTGGAATTTTTTTACTATTTTTTATGATTTATGAAAGATGGCACAAAATCGGCCGTATTCATACGTAATTTAGCGTAATTTACCGTATTTTAGCATAATTCTACATAATTATTGTAATTTCAGCATTTTAGTAAATTTACCGTATTTTAGCATAATTATTGTAATTTACCGTATTTTAGCAAAAAATCGGCCCAATGCATAGCGTATTTTCTAACAAATATTTAAAAAAACAATTCGATTTTTTAGTGTTAGATTTCAGCATTTTAGCTATTTTTCTCCTAAAAAAAAAATCACGGGACCGGCCATTTATTGGCCGGTTTGGGTATATTTAAAATTTCCAAGCACTCGTGGACAGATTTAGCGATTCGGTTCAGACCATGGGTATTTTTAAAAATGTCGGCACGGAAGGGAGAAAAAGAGTGGTTAATCCCTTATTGTTAAAGATTTTATAAAATATGAATTTGGTCTCTTCTAACAGTGGTTAATCCCTTATTGTTATCCTCAAGGACAAATAATAAATAATTTGAAGAGTTTAGAGGCATATATAATATATTACAAGCTTGTGGGAGAAAAAAAAATGGAGAAATAGTACAAGGGCACTTACAAAATTAACTATTGTAACTTTTTAGAAGAAAAAAAACTTTATACCAATTCAATTTATTGTGGCTGGAGAACTAAGACCAAAATTTCCAAGAACAAAATGTCTGCTAGGGTGTCAAAGGATATACTCGATCCATATATGACCTAATCCGTCTACATATCATTCATGGATACATGAAATGGATATATATATAGAGTTTCAATTGACTTGTATGAGCAAAGTTTTGATGATAATTTCTTAGTTTTTAATGTGGCAAGTTGAACTTTTGTAATATCTATCTATTCTTTCTTTTCTTTTTTACATTTTCTTATACACAGTACTTGAGATTTTACTTAAGTTTATTATATTTCTTTGCAACTTCGATAAGAAATTAAAAGCTAATGATAACTCGATTTTTTTTTTTTATAAATAGTACATAATTTTTATAGTAGAACTAGGATGTGATGTGCTCACCAAACTCTTTGTTGAGCATAACTCTATAATCTATCGGATTAACTTCAAACGAGATGAATCCAAACCGTTGAAACCGATATACTTCACGAGTGATGCGCGTACATGCAAAATTTTGAATTTTTTTAATTCATTTGGTCTAAAGTCAAGTGGTCAAAATTGATGAAAAATGAATGATTCAAAATGAAGTTTTAGAAGTTATTTTAATGCATTCATTTTTCATCAATTTTGCCCGCTTGACTTTGTACTAAATAAATCCGAAACATTCAAAATTTTGCATGTACACACATCACTTATGAAGTACATCAGTTTCAACGGTTTATATTCATCTCGTTTGAAGTGAATACGATTAGATTATAGAGTTATGCTCACCAAAGAGTTTGGTGAGCACATCACACCCTAGTTCTACTCTAATTTTTACACAAATAAAAGCTAACGATGACTCCAATGTCATAGTTAAATTATATTTATTTCTTACCTAACAATTAGTTTAACGAATAAATGTGGCTATGCAACATCAATACTTTTAGAAGAATTTTTGGTGTCCCGTTTTCCACCTCAATGGTAAAAAATACTAGCCAAGGAGATTTGAAAGGACTAAAAACCTATCCTAAAGAATCCCAAAAAGGAAGTCAGATTTAACAGTAGTGAGTAGTGACATAATTTATTTTTGTTTTTAGTTTTGTACCCTATTGATAGAAAAGGTAAACAAGACCGACGAATCATATAACCATTGTGACGCAATCCCTCCCCTTTACGTGGCATCTTTCTATTTGGCAACGATTATACAAATTAACCAAAAATACTCCGAATGAATACTTGCAGAGCACATGCTATGTCCCTTCAAGAGAACATTTTTCATGTTCTCATTTACCTAATTAGTACGATATAAAAGATAAGAAAGTTCACAACGACACAACAGTGAAAATACAACGGAAGGTACTGCCAAATAAACCACGGGCAAGTACAGTAAAGTTACCAATCTAGATCAACTCTTAGCAAGCAATATAACTAAGGCTACAAAAATCCCCAATTAAGAGCTAAAACAACAGAGGGATAGTCCAAAGACAACAGATCTCAACGTCAGACATCATCACATAATTAATCATATTTCTAACATCATCTAACTTTCCTAATACCCATAGTTTGTGGGATAGCTGGAACCATAAGCACCACTCGGGTCAGCTGCCCCAGTACCAGGTGGTCCCGACCCATATGATGACCCATATGGTGGGTAGGAACCATAAGCTGCATCAGGGGCACTTGAAGGAGCTGCAGCCGGAGCAGCAGCTGGAGCTGCACCTCCTCCAGGTGCAGCAGCCTCTGCCATGAAATTCTGCAATGAATCAACCATTGTTCATTAAGGTTAATTCATAAGGCTCATGGAAAGCAATACAAAAATAAATATATTTTCCCACTGAAAACTTGTCCTAATTATATATGATTCCGTTATCTTGAGGATGTACAAATTGCTTGATATAGATAATGTGTCACTTAATCCTCTACAGAAATGCATTCTAAAACCCTGAAATCTAATATATACAAGACTACAGATTTAACAATACCAAATGTTCTTAGTTTCATTCAAATTCTATGGATTATGTTTCATATCACTTCTAATGGGCACTAGATTGCATACTTCACATGCGCACTGGTAAAAATTCAGGTAAATGTTTGTTAATTACTATACTTGTCATACAGCTCAATATAAATCTCACCTGTACCAACTGCTGAGCAGCTTGAACCTGTGCAGTACTACCTACCATCTCAACAGTCATCTCCCCAGGCACACCTCTCGTCTCTTGCACAGTTACAGTAGCTCCACTTGCTCTCCGAATGTAACTTATATTTGCACCATCAGCTCCGATTACAGCATCCACATAGGAAAGTGGGACTTGCATGTGCTGCGTCACCTGTCAACGAGATAATTAGAAGGTAAACTTAAATGCTAAAAATGTATATACAGTTGTTTTAATTTAATGGAACAAATAATAGTCCCTACTCCCTAGTATACAATCCTCAACCAAAAATCTCCAGCATGTAGACTGGTCAATGCACTCTCATAAAAGGGCACAAAGCACCTAGGGCTCGTGCTTTGAATCCGTGACGTGCTGTGCTGTGTCCACCTGTGACGTGCCGTGCTGACACAGCCAAAAATTTATCCGTGCCGTGCCGTGCCATGTTGCAGTGTCAGAAACGGGCACAACACAGATACCAACACGGCACAGACATCCCGTGTTTAGCCATGCCAGGAAGTATACTGCCTAGTTTATTGTTCATTTTTTTGTTACAAGTAGTACCTCCAAGCAATAAGTATTGAGAACTGATGCAAGAGAATTCTAAAGAAGAAAAGGGATTTATACTGGACAAAGTTCACTTTTTTGTAGGGCTGCTAATTGGCCAGGTTTGTCCATGGACAACCAGGCCGAACAAATACTCGACAAAGTTCGGACGGGTTGTGATACAAATGGGCTCAAATATCCAGTTCAAGTTCAATTGAAATTTGGCGCACGGACCAAAGATGGACAATTACCGAACTTTGTTCGGTTCATGAATTATGAGCAGCCCGTTTGAGCAACCGTTCGTTGGATCGATCTCTCATGTACTCACATTCTCTCTCTCACTTAGCCGTTCTCTCTCAAACTCACCGGCGCTGCCTCTTCTCCATCACACCAACTCCTCATGACAATTCGAAGTTGGATCACTTCTTCGCTGTGGAGGCGAGCCTCTCTCCTCTCTCATCTCTCCAATCTGAAGTCAGGTCACTTCTTCGCTGTTGACTGTCTCTTCCTATGCGGCTGTGGAGACGCGCCTCTCTCCTCTCTCCAATTCGAAATCGGGTCACTTCTTCGCTGTCGCACCGCCTCTTCCTGTGCAGATGTGAGTCACCTCTCCTGCTTGAACTAAGTAATTGCTAACAGTGGATTTTTAAGTTTTATGGGTTTTCAAGTAGACTCCAATTTAATGAAGAGAAAACCTAAAAAAAACTATTATCTCTGTCGCACTGTTCTGTGCAAATTACTATTTACTGCAAATATAATAGTATCCATTTTGTGTCCAAATGAAAATAGTAGCAAAATAACTGTTTATATTTAATTGTCTAATTCGAATTACTATTGGGGAATTTTTGGATGTTCAGAGCTCAGACTGGTAGATGGTGCAGTTCATGTACAAAACTAGCAGAAACTGGAAATTGAAAAGGGTGAAGCTCAAAAATAGATTAGAAATAGTACAAAAATCCTAAAAATGCAAAAATCAAATATCAAAATGCTTGGCATGATGTCCTCTATATGGCTGCCAAGTGGCATGGCTCAGTTATTTTTGTAGAGTTTTCTAGATTTTCCTGAGGGTTCAAAGGTCATTTTGGGGCTGTTTATGTACCAGTCAAGTTCCATGCCCATTCATTATTGTACTAGATGAAACCAAGTTTCTAAGACAACATACTAGTAGATATTGGCCCTATATCATTGTTATCTATTATCTAACATCTTAAAATATCTACTTACTGTTCATATTTTTCTAAGTTCCAATATCATTACCAATACCTATTTGTTCTATTATCGTATTGTTCCATTTATGTTTTACAAGGTAAGCATGCTAATTTCATTCCCAAGTAAGAGATAATATGGTACTTATTGAGCACTGGTACATCTCAATGTTAATACCATTGCAGATATTTGAAGATTTTCAAAGTCATCATAAATATGAACGTTTAATATTTGTACTAGTAATATATGTTTTAAGATTGTGCAACATGCCACTTCCTGTGATTTGGCAAAACAAAAACAAAAAACAATGCCACTTCCTGTGGCAGATAGGTCTTATTACTGGCATTGCTCATTGTGCTATAGCAGAGCTATTTCAGCTACAGGAGAAGTACTCATAGCTCCATACTAGAGTAACATTGTTATTGAAGGGCACAAATGAAATTATTCCGTGCATATTATGAACTAATTAACCTTTTTAATATGAGGAAATAGGCTTGTTTAAGTAGCTTAATCTAATGCATTAATTGATTGTGTTGTGCATCGGCTGCACATTGGTAGAGACATGGTCATGAAAAAGTTACTTTTTTCTAAATACCTATATTGGTACAGACAACAGTATTTTTGTTTGAACTTTGTTGAGGAGTTTACTTTTTTGTGATCAAAGACATTTGTACTTCTCTTTTGGGTTTTTGTTATCCGCTTTTACCTTAATCAGTGTTAAATGTTAATCAATTGCTTGAATCAATTTTGAATTTCAATTAGCTGTTATAAAGTGTTGTGAGGAGTTTGATATACACCTTGAGTTATATTTATCCGACAAAAAGCAAATTCCTACTAATACATCATTATAACTGTATTAAATAATCATGTTTAGAATGACACCTATATTATCTTGAAACAATTCTTATTACATTATCTTGAAAATAATGGTCTGGATCTAGATTACAGGTTTTACTAAGCTGTAGGTCATAATTCCACACAATAGTCACATAGATATTTAATTAAACTCATTAAAGCTCATGTGAAGCAGCTGGGAAGAATGCTAAGTAGGACTGCTAACTGAACAGGTCTGTCCATGGACATACGGGCCGAACAGCAATTGGACAGGAATTGAACAGATTGTTATATGAACCTGGCCTGAAGTTCAGTTCGGATCAGTTGACATTAAACCAACTGGGCCGAGTTTGAACGGGCTTTGGACAGCCTGTTGAACAGTTCAGATTTGAGTCAGATCGAATCCTGTTCGAACACGACCCATCGAACAATCATTCAATCTGACTTCGACTGAACCCCTCTCTCACGCCTCAGGGTTTCACCAAGTCGCGAACTCGCAATCTCTTCCCTCTCCGTCGCGCCGCCTCTCATCCTAAGGCGCGCCACCCTTCCCCTCACTCCCTCTCTCTGGCTCTCTGGCTCTCTCGCTGCAACTCTCAAGATGAAATCAACTGGAGGCAATGAGATCTCTCCGATCGTTCTTTGTGCCACTTCTCTCCGAGATGAAATCAACTGGAGACGACCAGGATCCGGAAACTGTGTTTAACTCATGGCTAAAGGAGCGATTTAATGAGTTTATGAGGTCACTTGTTGAGGTGGCAGTGTCATCTGAGACCAATGAATCACTCAAGGTGAAAAGTTTTTCATTAACTTGGTTAATTTATAGAAGAATTGATGAAATTATAATAATTGTTTATTTTGGAAAAGGTAATTATTAAGAGCACCATCATTATCATACCATGGTGTATGTCTCTCTCTTCCGAAGTAACACTGCATGTGTATTTGCCACCATAATTGCTCTCTCTGAGAAGATAACACACTGTGCCCATCCATATATATTTGGTTCAACCACTGGAAGGGTTTTTGTGCTTATGGTTATTCAAGGGGTGCCAATTATATATTTGGAAATTTTTGGGGGGTTGTTGCAAATTTTGGTACTTATGGGAGGGATCTGTTTTTCTTCTCTGCATCTGTCAGATGTGTTGTGGTGGTTCAGTTTGCATTATGGTTGTTCTTTTATTGTTTTCCAATTTGGAGGTTTTGGGATCCTATTTTGATATCTCACTATCTCAGGCAAAGGGCACCAATGTCTGTCTATCTGGCAATTGCTACAGCTCCACTGTCAGAGTTCAATCCAGCTTCGATTTTCAGTATTTCCAAGGATAGCAGCAGCCGCTACACTGTCAGAGTTCCTTTCAGTAGCTTACAACAATAATTAGAATTCTGAGAAGATTGCTTCAATTTATCCATTTTTAGAGAATATTTTGTGATTGATTGCTACTTTATTATAGTATGTTGTGATATTAGTATTACAATATCTTTTAATTTTTAATTTTTTTTCTCATTTAAGTTTCTGTTGTGATAATATTATTGAATGTAATCATATCCGTGGAATTTTTAGTTTCATCGAAGTTTTCATTTTCATTGGTTTTTGAAAGATAACAAGAGCATACAGTACAAATCAAACTTATGTTGTCCATACAAGTTGTTCATACAAAGCCCATTGGTTGTCCATATGTTGTCTACACAAAGCCCATTAGTTGTCCAAATATTTTTGTCCGAACAAGGCTAGTTTGAACTAGGCATTGTAAAGATCCGAGTTGGACGGACTGAACATGGTCAGAATCCCCTCAAGTTCGGGCCGGTTACGGACTGGACATTTATCATTTAAATTTTGATACGGGCCGGTTATGGACTGAAACCCGCTCATTAGCAGCCCTACTATCTTACTATTGATATATACAACATGATCATATCCCTATTTTAAAATGAAAAATTAAAATTAATCCAAAATGTCCTCTTTTCATTTTTTCCTTTCAATAAATAAAGGACAGTGAGTTTGCTGGAGTGAGAAGATTGAGAAAGAGACAAATGCGAATCAGCGATTAAATATTCTTTGTTCGACAGGGCCCAGAATGAAATGAACAGGGCCAGGCGTTTGGATTAAATGGACAGAAACCGGAAATGAACAGGGCCAGGCGTTTGGAAAGCCCAGGCCCTCTCCGAACTGAGTTCAGTATGGACAAGGCCTGGACATGTTCAAATTCCTGAACTGGACATGGTTTGGGCCAAAGAACTGGACATGATTAAATAGAAAGTTTGTCCAGAGAGAGCAGGAGTAGGGATTTGAGTCTGGAGAAGAATAATTATTCTTAATTTGATTAAATCCACTGACCTGGGTGACAACATGAGGAGGCAGCTGGGCAGTCGACGAATGCGCCCCAGGTGGAGGAGGTTGCTCACGAGCATATGCAGGTGGTGCATAAGGTGGTGGTTTTTCGTAACGTGGCGGAAGCTCAGGTGGAGGATAGTAGCTATCATGTGCTGGTGGTGGGGGCATGTAGTGGTGGGGACCACCACCATAGCCAGGGCCACTGGCAGAGTAAGGAGGAGGATAGTTCTGAGGAGGGGGACCCCATTGCTGCTGAGCTGGCATCTGTGGTTCCCTCTGTATGTTCTGCTGTTGCTGCATCTGCATAGCAAGAGCACCAATTTAAATATTTTATGAACTGTAAGCCTTGAAATATTTCTATTTTCTTGTTTGGTAAAAGCTTCATCATTTTATCAGAACCCTATTTATACATTGCAGTACTAGTACTACAGCTGAATAATAGATTAGTTCTGATTCCAATGCTGAACCCTGCTTAAAAAAAGAATAAAACAGTGGCACAAAAAATAAAAGCAAAACAGTGTACATACTTGTGCTTCAAATAAAGGAATGACTGTGCGATCCACAAGAAATTTTCTCAAGTAAGATGCAATCAGTTCCAAAGCCTTGTGCATTGCCGCTGGTTCTCCTTGAATTTCTACTATTCTGTCATCGTACAAAGCAACAGGCGGTACATTTTCTACAAAAAAAATATATATATATAACATTGTGACATAGTTGAAAAACTCAAACAAAATGCTGGAATCAAGTATCATACAATAAACAAACAAGTAGTGTCTTGTAACTGCACAGTATTAGAAAATTCTGGATAGATGGCCTCATTTGAGGTTATTGTCTTTATTTGTCCACCTGAGATGCCAAGATCAGCAATTTTGGATGTGGTAAAACCAGTAATAACTGGTGCCAGTAGGTAGTACAGCAGCCAGTATTGTCATGGATACAATGGAAGGTATAAGGTTATCTGCACCAGCATATGTAACCTTGCTTATGAATAAAGTAAGAACAATGGCATAACAGGTCACCCTAGTACAAGGTAAAATAAGTATAAAGCCCCAACATTTTTAATATTTTACGAAAACAAAATTGACTTACCACTAACACGAACTGTTGCATTAGAGCCTTCCTGTATTATTTTTATGGTGCCACCTTGCTTGCCTATGATGGTAGCAGCTTGCACACCTGGCACCAGCAGACGTGTTGGTCCCACACCACCAGCACTAGGTGCAGACTGCTCCTCGGGCTCGTCATCTAAACCATCAACTACACGTTTGTGAACCCTGAACAAAGCCTCCATGGCAGGAGAAACTGGCAAATCTAGCTCCTCCTTAGCCGAAACAAGTACCTTTGCAAATGCAATGAAAATCAATTATCATTTTAAAAACTGAATTTCCAAAATAACCTTGAGAAGCATCGTCAATGATTAACATTTTATATCCAAGAAATGCTGCAGGAAAAAACGTTGTGAAAAAAAACAGCAGCTAAATAACCTCTATCAAATTCTTTAATCTATCTAATACGACGTCAAGCAATAAGCAGATGAATTGATTAGAAAATAATTACTGTGTCTTTAAATTTGTATGGGCACATAGGCAAGGATTACAGTGACAACCTTGTATATAAATATTCATGATGTAAAATAGAAGGCATTGTATTATGTGCTATTAAATTCATCTGCTAAGAACAAAACATCCCACTAGAATACCAAGTTACATTAAGTACATAAAGAGGAATTTTCATATCGGTCATAGAAAGATTGTGCTTTTTAGGTGGATAACTAGGTCATTTGAGAGGTTCACAGGGAAAAGATATGTGAATACAAGTAAAAATCACAAAGTTAAATTCTCCTTAGCTTAATAGTTTTCAGTTCTTTATTTCAGAATATTTACAAATAGTTAACTTATTTAATAATAAAATTGGCTATGATCCATGTTTTAAATTATTTTCCTTTAATTTCTGTGGCACATGTCCGTTAATGACAGCTTTTACATTGACAACTTATTGCTATTGCATGTGTACAAACTATTACTTTCATAATATTTAACATTTCCAGATAATCTTGGAAAAATGTCAAATTTAATCTGTCAAGCAAGATTATCGGATTTACCAGGTGAGGTAGCTTCTTTTCAAGGCAAGACCCTGGTCCCACATAATAGGAAGGACTTGGATCTCTTTTCTTCTAAAGAGTTTCATTTCTTGCCTTACACAACTGCAGACAGAACCTGCAAGCATTCACCTAGTTATAGTGAAATAGTAGATGGCTAAAGTGCTTTTAACCACTTTTGTCATTGTTTTTAATTCATTATATAATATTTCTCTTATGTTTGATAGTTCTATCTGCATATATCTTAAACATCTAATAATTTTCAGTAGTTCTTCGACCATGTTTAAGAAAAATCTTAGCATTACCATTTCAGAATACAATTTTGTAAGTTTAGAAGCTCCTATAGAAATGCCTTAGGGCAAAATATCAATCAAAACCATTCCGTGAGACAAACTTGTGCTGCTTTAGCATTTTTGTATTTTGTTTGTCAAAATTTCTTTAGCAATTCATCCTTCAAAGCTTTAGTGAACTAAAGACTAGATTTATGTTATATCCACATGCTTGACAGATTTGTATAGTATCACTAAAAAACGGACATGTTAAATTAGCCAACTTATAACTATTAATCGAAAAATTTCCTTATCATTGTCTTTCTGTGTATGTTCTCAAATCATAGTTCAAAATTCACATTTTAGGAACCAATTGCCTTGGTTTACAAATCGATGAGAAAGGATGTGGTTTACAGCAAGCACTCAGTTCCGAAATGTATAATCATAAAAAACCTAAGAGTTTTTTATTAGAATCCCTGCATCATAATAGATTTGGGAGCCCACATAGTAATAATTAGAACTCAGAAGCAACAAATTTATTGGTTTGATTTCCCTTTATTGTTCTTTCACTCTTGTTCATTGTGATTAAACAATTTCAAAGTTTTAGCTTTGTTAGCTCTTATGGTCGCAGATTTTATACTAATTCTTCGATTATTTAACATATGAACTACTCAAGAATACCAAGAACCAAAAAAATTTAATGAATTTGATGTTCAATCTTTTATAACCCTAATTTACAACCAAATCAAGATGCGTACCACTCTTTCCTGCACACCAGGTGGCGAGTTGAGAACCCTAATCCTGGCCTTTGTCTCCTCTGACATCTTTTTAATAATATCTCCTTTGTGCCCAATAACAGCGCCTACTTTCTGAACTGGTACGAGCATTCGAAATGCATTTTCACCTGGCCAACCTGGCCACCTCTTCTCCTCTACCTTCTCTTGCAAATTATAACTATCAGCTCCAATTTGTGCAGCATTCTCACCATTGTTCTCTCCATTTCCAGTCTCTACATCATTCTCTTGCTCGGTTTCCCCTTCTACTTGCTCTTCTATGAGCTCATGTGAATCCCCATTTTGTCCCGGGGATTCTTCTTCTTCTTCTTCTTCCTGGAAGTTCTCTTGCCCCTCAAAATTACCCTCATGTCCCTCATAATTTTCCTGCTCCTCAAAGTTTTCTTGCTCCTCATACTTCACCCCCGGTTGATCCATTGTACCTGTACATTCAGTTATTTTATTTTAAAAAAAAAATGCTGTATTAGATACACGCCATATGATTTAGAAATTCGAGTATAAAAAGTACAAATCTATTTTATGAACAACAGCACGCAGTAAATCAGACCAAATCTGGCAATTTAATGAATCTCAGAAAGAATCGACCGCTTCACACATATAGATATCCTTGAGAGAGAGAGAGAGAGAGAGAGAGAGAGCAAGAGCGAGTTATCTTGAGAGATGAGTTGTACCTTTAAAGAGAGATCGGTATAGAATATCGCACGAGGTGGAGAGCAAACGAGAGTTGACAGAGAACGCTAGGGTTTCTGATTCCAATTGGGGAGAGGGGTACGGAGAGAAAAAAATAAACGGGACTAGAGAGATACAAAAAGGCAGGCTAGAGTAGATAGGGTTTTTGAATTGGCCCCGACGAAAGGAGATAAGGATTGGTAGAATCGCGTAGAAAAAAGAAGTCGGGCGAGCACCCGAACCAGAATTGTACTCTTGGTTGGACGAATCGGTACTACCGATTTTAGAAACGAACCGGTTGAATCCCATCTTGAGGCCGCTAATGAATCGTGGTCGAACCCGACTCGACGAGGGCTCGGGGGCTGTGCCGCTTTGGTTACTGTTCAAATGGAACAGGTGACACGATTTTAATACGTGTTTGGTATATAATTTATGAGATAGGAGTAAGTCCGATGGCATGGACTTATTTTAGGTTTAATTAACTCTATCACAGCACGATTAGCATTAAATCTATGTGCACAGAAATTAATACAGATGTGCACCGATTTTGATGAAGAATGCACAAATTTTAATGCTGATCGGATGGTCATGACACCCATCTAACCAAAGTAGGTCCGATGGGCATCGGACCTACTCTGAATTCATAATTTATTTAAAATTAAGGTGAAAATTCTTAATTTAATTTCAAACTTAAAAAACTAACTGTGATCGCCGCCTAAACCAACTCCGACATCAACTCTCAAATCATCTCCCAAACTAATGTGTGTTGCAGTATACATCAAGTAACTTAAAATTTCAACAATCCAAAACTAATATTACTTTCATTCTTATCTCAATTTTCAAAGTCTAAACAGTCGATCTGAACCATTCAACATGATTTTTATATTAAAGTGTGCTTGGTGAAAAAAAATTACATTTTCTAAAATTTATTTACTATTTTTTAGATAAGTACAAAATCATTGTTTTCAGATGTTCTAAATTTTGATGAGATCCTAAATTGATCTGTTAAATTGTAAAATAATAGTGGGAATTTAAATAGTGGGAATCTAAATACTATAGCTAGCTATTTAGAACACTGTTCTATAATCACTTGCACACGAATATTCCATAATGAAAAGGTTAATTTCTTTGCAAATCTGTTAAAACATTAAAAAAAAAAAATTTGAATTGAAGGATCCGTGAATTTCGCCATGACGATTCAATATTGTGATTATACAAATATCATCTCAGATTTTGAGTGTGGAATTTTTTCAATAGAAAAACAAAGAAAGATGCCGTGACGATTCTAATTTTATCATCTTTTGAAATATCTTTTAAAATACTATTTTTTGTAAGATACTATATAATTCATCTCAAAATGAAAACAAAGAAAAGAAGGAGATCATTCTGATTTTCTCGTGGCAAATTTAACATATTTTGTGCCGCACGTCACGAGGCAACTTTAAAGGGATCAGTTGACAGTTAATAGTGATTCATATAATTCACATATTATGCCTAAGAAAATAATGAGATTTGATGTTTCATCAGATATCAAGTAACTTAAAATTTCAACCATCCAAAACTAATGTTACTTGATGCATGATCAAATAATATCTAAATTACAAAAAAATTAAATTGTTAAACTATATATATATTTTTAGTAACATATTTATAATTTTTTAATAATCTATTGTTAAGATTGTCGAAATAATAATTATTAAGTGATCTTTTCTCAATACTCAAATATTTCAGAAAACGAAAAATAAATAAAAACATTGATCTTGATGTTTATCACAAATGATTTGTGCACACAATTTTTTTTTTGTAGATATACTAAAATTATTGTCGCAATTGTTGTAAAAATGGCTGTCAAGACGATACTCAAAATTATCAGGTAAAACGTTTAGTATTATTAAATTGAAATTTCTGAAATATTTGGGAACCTATACATGAAATCCTGAAAATCAGAAATTATCACACCAATCCAAAACAGAAATGTCGTGTTTTTCAATAAATACCCAATTATTTTCTAAGTAGCTTTCTTCGAATTTATTCTAGTGACAATTTGGCAAGTGTAAGAGCTAACACCTTGACCCCATTAGAGATATCTTCTATTGATGCATACTCTTCAGGCTTGTGGCTATACCCTACAAATTTATTAATGGTCAATATTTAGATTATTATATTTGTAAATTTCTATATGTCCAATGAATACTTGCTATAGCATACCTTTGTAACAAGGGATGAATATCATGCCCATAGGTGATATCCTGAAAAGTTTCAGTTCACTTAGTTTAGCTTATTTATGGAAGTAAAACTGAATGTAAGAGGATACATTGACAGCTGCATTTATTTGACAACTATGACAACTCACAAAACGAATATCTAAATCAAAGACTAAAATTGTAATATGTTCGCTATAGTTTAGATCATTTGTACATCAAATTTGACGCAATTTGATAATTGTTTGATCACCCATCAAGTCCCGATAGAACTGAACCAGTAAAATTTAAATTAAACCACTCAATTTTGTATATTTCCTGGCGCTATTTGAACATTCTGTAATTTTACCTTTCTTATTTGATAATTGCTTGATCAGCTATCACTGTTGTCCCAAACAATAAAGCTTTATGTTATTATTTTTCAACATAAAACTTCCCCCTTCTTCATTTGGTCAGTCTTGGTTGAGACAAAACATGAATTGCCAACCTTTTACTAGCTTAACTAACACAGTACCAACCATTCATGATAATTAAGCAAGCAATTCAATAAAACAAAAGAAGGCATATTCAGATATTGGTCCTTAAAAGTTTCCAAATGAATCCTGTTCCTAAACTTCCATTTGCCCCGAATTAGTCCTCGAACTTTTAAAAAAAGAACTAAGTTGGTTCTGTCAGCTCAATTAACTAACACCTTTACTTTTTCTGACACGGCCCCTCTAGCTCACCACATTAGCCTTCCATGTGTATTTTTACTTTTTGGTAATAGAAGTTGAAGACAAAAGTTACGGGCTGAGGAGAAGCAATTTTTATTATGCTTGGAGTACACAGAACTTGGTTCATAGTTAGAGAAAGGCTGAGTTTGGTGTAACATGCTGATGTCACGACCCACAAAGACCATGCCAGCAAAATTAACAGCATTAGTTAGTCAACCTTATAGGACAAAGTGAGTGAGTTTCTGAAAATTTGGAAACAATTTCATGCATATCACAGTTCAAGGACCAATTCTGAAATACCCTCGCCCCAAAGAAAAAGACAAAGGAAGGAATGTAAATTTCATACCTGGCCATGAAAAGGGAATCATGATAAGCTCTACTGATCATGAACTTATGACTTAAATTCAACTGCTCAGTTGAAAATTTCATAGAATCAATCACAGATTTGTCAGACAGAGCTGGTGGGTCCTGGTTGATTATTTTAAACTCTGATAGCTTGACTTGGCGATTTTGTGAAATATTAATGGCTGTTTTATGAACTTTTTCAATCACACCATTACGCCTATTCTCATCAATATCTCTTATATCTGGAGAAACATTTGATTAGCATATCAAGTTCAAGAAAATCTGTGGCACAATCATATATTATTGAAATTTTTTTTTACCAATTTCTATGTGGGATTTGCTTGGGATGCTATTGATAGCACCAGGGTGTAGCTCCAAAATTCCTTTAGAAAGTTAACACGTGTTAGTGAAGAGAAATACTAGTAATGAAATCCAATCATGCCGAACTATTTGGCCTATCTTATTAAGTGACCTAGGGCAATAACATAAATGCACATACCAACAGTGCCTACAGTATCAATAGACCCCGATTCCAAAACATGTCTCTCTACTGCTAACGCTAGCTCTGCTGCAGCTAATCCTGCATCATTTCTGTAATGATTCATAACCAAAATTCATCATTTTTGTTATATTTTTTGGTTGTTTGTTAAGGCTTTAGGCTTAAACAAAAACAAATAAATAAATAATCAAGCTGTAATTGGTCTATTTCTCACTAGCAAGGTTTTTTTTTTATAGAAATCAGGTGAAAACATGGAGAAATAAAATGAATATGTTGTTGTGAGTATGAAGTGATAGGTATTAAAACCACACTCTGCAGGGGAACTAGAAAATTTTGATTGGGGGGGGAGTCTCGACAACCACAAAGTGGAGTTCTAACCACTAGGCTACAAGTAAACATTTGACATTTTATGAAGGGGCTGGACCATAAAAAAACTTTTAGAAAAATAAAATTCAATTTACATAATTAAAATTTTAAAATCATAGGGTGGCTAAGCACCCCCTATGAATGAATGTAGATCCGCCCCTAATACTCTGATAGTTCTAGGTAGAGATAATTATAGAACTAAAACTGAACCAAAGTAGAGATGAGTGAATGTCTATTTAAAAAAGTGAACCTGTTTGGCATGAGAACAGCCCCAGCATGACCTCCATTCCCTTCGAACTCTACTTTGATACTTGCCGGTGCAGCTATTGCAGTAACTATGCCGATTGACAAACCTAATATCACATAAAACAAATATTCAAATCTACTATTACGAGAAATGTATGATTTTTAGAAAAATAATATAAAGCACAATTTCTTAGTTAGCCAACCAAATCACAAAAGATCAAACACATTTAAATATGTGAAATAAACATCATCCCTCCTTTTTTTGTGGAATCTTTATATGAATTAAGCAAATGATGAAGAAACGAATGTACATATGGAAATAGGATCTATTTTAAAGCTTTATAATGCTTCCTGAGATCACTTGATATTTTCAGCTTTTAAGGGGCACGGATTAAATGTTTCATACAAAGTATTATTGTTTTACTAATTGTTTCATTTTGTTTAAATTTTTTACATAATAAGTAAAAAGAAATTTTGAGACAATGTGCATGGTAATACCCTTGTGATTTGAGATGCCGAACAAGAGAGTATATGATGTTTTTAGGCTTTCTAGGGGCAGGAATGAAATATTTACCTTCCTCCTCTAGTAAGGGACCCTGCTCTATATGCAATTCAACAAAAGCAGCGTAGCTTCCTTCTGCTAAAACCATTTTGGATAAGTCATCTGGACTGAGATTGTAACCGGCAGATTTAGCAGCATCAAAAAATGAAATGTTTTGAGCATCTGCTGCTAATTTCAGGGTATTGACTAAGGCTTCACTCCCTGCCAATAACCGGCTGCACATTTAAAAAAAAAAATGTAAAGAGGACTATTGCAAGTACCAAACTGCGGTTTTATTTGACTGATGATATTGCAAAATTTGCAATCAAGACGAGCAGGACCAATTATACCCCATAATTCTAATTTTGCCACAATCAGTGCTCACCATAATCAAATTTTACCATAAATTTGCCCGTACCTGTGTTAATTTAAAGCAAGCTTGGATTTATTCAACCGCGTAATTAAAAGAAACTAAACATAAGATTGAGAAGCTCACTATTTTTCTGTCTAATGTAAGTAGCTTGTACCTTCCCAAACAGCTGATACCAAAACGAGTTGGCTCCTCAGATGTAAACATGATAACCTCCAATGGCCTTTTGGGCTGAAAACCAGACCTTCATAAAAATAAATAAATAAACACGTAAATAAAAACTTTAGCATAATCTATTAGATGAACAATACAAAGTTTTAGGCTATACTTTTGCCTAAATTATACAGCCATTCTAACCTTCTGAGCACATTGATTGCTTCAAGGGCGCCCAATACACCTACTACACCATCATATTTTCCAGAAAATGGTATTGCATCTATGTGAGAACCTGTTGCAACAGCTGGAAGCCCTTTTTGAGAACCATCCCTGGAAAAAGAACAAATTGATTTTACAGTAAGGTAAAGTAAGTTAGTAAGAAGATAATCAAGCTCACGAGGATTGCTGTTTCGATGTTTGATACTGGTACGGGATGGTGCTGGTATTAGTGCAGGTACTTACACAGAGAGAAAGCAATACCAAAGCTTCAACAATGGATATTCCCTCGTTTAACCTCTAGAACCAATTAAGGACAAGTAATTGTACCAGTCAAAAGTGGTTCAGCTCAACAATGTATTGTTATTATTAAACTCACCATCGACCATAAATGTTACCCACAGCATCCTCTCGAACCGAGAGACCCACTTGCTCCATAATTCCTTTTATGAACCTAGAAAGGCAAACGAAGCAAATAAAGTTCATTAATTTAGCACAACGACCACTAGTTGTAAATGATTTTATTTCAAGAGAACAATCTACAATTATGATTTTGTATATGACATATACCTTCGAGCAAGATTATCCTTCTCGCTATACAAAATTCTCGTAACAGCCGGGGCTGGAGAATCAGAAAGCGTCGATAGCTCATCAATCTGAGAAATACCTCAAATTAGCTTAAGCTCGCAACATGAAGTACCCGATAATTCACAATAAAACCAATTAATTACGAGTCTTGCCTGGCTTTGTAGCTTCTCTGATTCGACAGAGAATGAATTCAGAGAGAAGGAGAGAATTGAGTGGTGAGAATCAGTGGGGTATCCAGAGAATTCCTCCATTGTTTTCGTCGTGGTGTCTTCATTGGTCGCCGCTGAGATTGAGTAGAAGAAAGAGATGAGAAGCAAGGTGAGGAGCGACGTGGAGAGAAGCTTTGCTGCCATTTTTGCTAATAATTTTGATCGAATTTAGGCTTTTAGCTGAAATGCTGAATGTAATTTGGCTTCTGCCTCCTGCCACTCTTTCAGTGAGGAATTCACATCCTCTGAGATATCTCATATTTTGCGTTACTTTTTGGAAATTCTCCGCCGTTCAAATACGTTCTGCACGAATCTCACAGCTCAAATAATTCTGCCCCTGAGCTATCTCCGAATAGGCACCGGACATGTCGGTCACGCAAAAAATGAGATATCTTAGAGGATACACACTCTTCAGTGAGACCCGTGGGGAGTTATAACACTATACAATTTACTCTGAAAGTATTTACAATCCTTGTAAGCAATTGTATCAGAAGTTCGGTGATTCCGGAGCTCGAATAGTATTCTAGAGAAGTTCCATGCAGGGGATTTGGAGTTTACAAATACTAATATAATACGCGAGGGTATATTGGTCGCACCATTTATTTTTTCTTGGAACACTCCTGCCAGAAAAGGACTGCTGAGAATCTATTTTTCTGAATCTAATCATTCAAAAATAATTATTTATGTATCTCGATAAAAAAAAATTTATACACAAATTTCAACGAATTTAAATAGTTAGATCCGAAAAAACAACAGAGTCCTCCTGCCAAACTTTTTGGACAAAATTGCCCTTGCAAAGCTATTTAATAACCAGAGAATGAGATAACATAAATATATTTTCCTAATGGCGCAATGTGAAAATAATCAACATATCAATTGGTCCAAAAAATACAAGCGAGGATTACGAATCTTTCAATTTTGCTATTGAGATTGGTTTTAGTATTTAATGTCATAAGCAGCTAAAAAAATATTTTCGAAGTATAAGCAACTCCAAAAAAAAAGACAATTTTCATTATAATGAGATAAAAGTATGAAAGAACTTTATATACTGGCAAATAAAAGAAAGAGAAGACATCATTATAAAAAGACAATCCATTATTAGTTGAATACTTGATACTAAAGAATGTAAAAGATATAAACGATAGCAGGGGCGGAACTAGAAATTTTTTATAAAGGTGGCTAAAATTAAAATGATAATTGTGATTAGTGGAATATGAATTCAAGACATATTAACTACAAAATAAAGCTTTAATCACTAGATCAAAACTGAACATTTGTCATTTATTAAGGTTGGCTAGAGTATATATAAACTTAAAAAATGATAAAAAATAAAATAAAATTTTTATACGTATAATTAAAATTTTAAAATTATTAGAATGACTTAGCCACCTTTAACTAAACCTTATAATCATGCATGAAGATCTATTTTAATATTGAAGAATATTAGAGAGCACAGAGGGCTCGAATTACTATGAAAATTGACAGCACAAGGTTAATTTTGTCATAAATAAATTATTGAGCTGTTCGGAGAATAATTTAAGCTGCTCAAAGCACAGATGTTACTGACGTGTATATAGTTAGGTACGGACTAAAGAAATAAGGTCCCAATTTCGGCTTCTTCTGTTTGGAAATTGGAAATATGATAAAATAAAATTGCATTATATATGTCCTTGGAAAAGTTCATTTTTCTGTAAATTAAAATACTCAAGACCATGATTCTTAACACGGCAAACGTTAACTGTTGTACTGGGCTTTTATTGACGGGCCCTTTTTCAGCCTATGGGCCTTACCAAATCAAAGGCACCTTTTGATGCAAGTAATATGCAATTCCAGGAATGAACGCATGAGATGGGCCTATCATGTATGTTGATTGGCTCCCTCCAAAATTTATTTCAAACTAGGGTGTTCCTAAGCTCATCAAGCTTCTCGTGAGCTCAACTCTAAAATCTATTGAATTGACTTTAAACGACATTTTCAAACCGTTAGATGTTCAATCTATATTAAAATGTGCTTGGAGATCAAATTTTACATTTTTTTGGAATTTTTTTACTATTTATTAAGCCGGTTTGAAAACCGCTGTTTTCCAATGGTGCAGAATTTTAATAAAAACAACGGTTTTCAAACCGGCTTAATAAATAGTAAAAAATTCCAAAAAAATGTAAAATTTAGTCTCCAAGCACATTTTAATATAGATTGAACATCTAACGGTTTGGAAATGTCGTTTGAAGTCAATTCGATAGGTTTAAGAGTTAAGCTCACGAGAGGCTTGGTGAGCTTAGGAACACCCTAGTTCTACTCTATATAAATATACAAATATTTTTATTTAATTAGTTACGTATCAATCTAGGCATGTCAAAATGAACGGTACAATATGCATGTTGGTCTCGTAACGTAATTCGCATTTTGTGTGTCGTGATTATTCTCCAGAATAAATATTACAACACATCACACAAACTAGTCTAATCACAATATAGCATGATACGGGACACGACAAGACACGAAACGTGACCAATCATGACTACACGTGACCAAAATAACATAAAATTAATTATATCATTATTTATTTGAAACAACAATTCAAATTTCAGACAATATATTTATTATTTATACATAACTATTTTTTACACCATTGTTTCTTTAGTTTACAATAATTTATAATTTATCCTTATTTTTTAAAATATTTTTTATTGTTTTCTGAATTCTGATTTTTTTCTTACTCAAACTAACTTAAAATAAAAAAAATTTAAACATAGCGACTAAATTCGAAAAATATTTCCCTGTACTTTGAAACTAAAGGATGTAAAAGTTAATTAAGCTGTCAAGTGTGAATTAGATAGGCCAGCCTAACAAGTCGGCCTAAGTTCATTTTAGATCTTCAAATTTAAATCACCTAAATATATAAGTGGTTTAACTTTTTATTCAATTACATGTCATGTGAAATCTATGACCGTCGTTAATTCAAGTCATGAATTAACTTTAAGCCTCAATTAAATATAAATAATTTAAACCAATCTAACTTGAAATAATTAAATTAGATCGTTTAACTTTATATCTCAATCAAACATCACTGAGAGAGTAATAATTAACAATAGAATAATATTATGCCGAATGCAATAATTTTTTGGGGGACTTTCATATATTCTACTCAAAAACTATGAAATTATATATTTACCACTTTAAATTTTATAATTACGTATTTACCATCCTAAATTCTAATAACTAACATGATTATCCAATATAACTTAAATATACTCAAAAATAAAATTAATTATGTTTAAGAATTTAGAAAGTACAATTAATAAAAGGATTAATTAAAAATGGACTCGTTCTCCCTTTACCCACTCTTACAATGGATAACAACATTAAGCTGTGTTTCTCCGGCCACCTTGACGTGTCCGCTACCACTATTTCCTTCGAGTCCAATTGCAACGTCAGCCTTGGCCACGCCTTTTCCTACAACCCAGCACAAGCAACCGCTAACATTCTTGTTGTCATAAGTTGGTTGTAATAATAGAGCAGCGAGTCATGCAAGAGACAGTGGAATACAAGAGTCCAATCCGAATGTCGAGAATCCTTAAGTAATTGTAACTTTTAGAATCTTAAGCATAATTAATTGAGTTTTGGATATATTTAATATGTATTTAAATTATTTTGAGTAAATATGTGAGTTATTAGAATTTAAAATGATAAATACGTAATTGTATATATAGAATTTGAAGTGGTAAATACGTAATTTCAAGTGGTATATATGAAATTTCCCGATTTTTTTTTAAATAGAATTCCTCTCAAATCTTTTAACCAGACCAGCCTCCTGCATTTGGATTTTCGGAATATAGCCTCCACCGATCCCTAGGACCGGTGGAGCAAAAAAAACACAGACTACACCGGTCCTAGGGACCGGTGGAGCCCCTTTTGCGCCAGCACAGCGTCTCGCCACAGAAAATCCCAACCACACAGCTCCACCGATCCCTAGGACCGGTGGAGGCTTGTTTCCGAAATTTGAAACCGATAGCTCCCTTTCCTTCTCTGTCTCGCCATTTCCTCCCTTCTCTTCTCTGTCTCTCCCCAGCACTCTTCCGAACTTGTTTTTTTTTTTTCTTTTATCCTTTCAATTTACTCAATCATTTCTCCATCCAATTGTTTTAAAATTTCTGGATCGTCTAAGAGAGTTAGAAACTCTTCAGATCTACAATTTTGACAAGGTAAATATCTCTCTTTTTATTATTTTTTATTTTAGCCGAATTAAAATGAATAACTAATTTAATTTAGTTTGTTTAGTATATGTAGATTGTTTTTGTGAAATATAGTGTTAAATTAGTATTTGGTGTAATTTAGTGTTGATTTGGAGTATATTTAGTAATTTAGTGGTAATGTTGTGTAATTTGGAGTTCATATGATGTTAATTTAGTATAATGTAGTGTGATTTGGAGTTCATATGATGTTAATTTAGTGTAATGTAGTGTTAATTTAGAATTTATATGATGTTAATTTAGTGTAATTTAGTATATATGTAGTATAAATTTGTGTAATTAATTGTTCATGTAGTATAATGTAACTTTTTAGTAATTTGTATTATAATTTTTGTAAAATTAGATAAATGTGTGATGACTCTCATGAAGTTTAAAATTAGATAAAATTATAATTGTGTAAAATTAGTAATATGTAGTATACATTTGTGTAATTAAGTGTTCATGAAGTTTATTATTAAAATCAAAATTAGATGATATGTTATTTACATGTAGTTAAATTTTGATTATTGTAGCCATATGCTTGGAAAAATATTTGTTTATATAATTATGTGTGATGACTCTCATCAGTTGCAAAAATATCTGTTTATCAAATTTTCTAACAGAGTCAATGGATAATCTGGATTATCCGGAGTTGTTGAAATTAGCACCACAGAACCACAGGGCATGGGGAGTTCGTGATATGGTAATTTTGATTATATTTATTAATTATTTGTTGCAAATAAATATTATATGAAGTATTTGAAGGGTTTATAATGTTTTAATTATTTTTGGCAGCCTAACTCTTCAATGCAAATAAATTCACATCAGACTAGTATTGCTTACAACAGTCGGATGGACGATGCTCTGAAGAGGTTAGGGTTGTATCAAATTGCTCGCCTAAATGACTGCAAGATTGATCCGCATTTGATTACTGCTCTGGTTGAGAGGTGGAGGCCGGAGACCAATACATTTCATTTACCTGTCGGTGAGGTGACAGTGACGTTGGAAGATGTTGCATGTCTATGGGGCTTATCGATTAAGGGTAATTAATAATCAGAAGTTGTTTATCGGTTAATTTAATTAACTATTTATAAAAATAAATTGTTAATTGTATAATTGTTTTAATTTGCAGGTGACGCGATTACTGGCACCAGCGATACTGATTGGGACCCATACTTAGAGTATGATCTAGGGGCTGATCCGGCTACTTTTTACAATCACCTCCATCAGACAATGCCATACAAATATAGGATTTATCATCCTAACACTGAGAAAGAACGATTGTCCGTCTCTGCTTATGCGCTTAGACTGAAATGGGTGCGGGCGCAATTTAGTTTACCCTTAGAAGCTTGGCACAATGATGAGACGGTTGCACGGTACACCCGAGGTTTTTGTATGGATTTATTCGGGTCGGTTATGTTTCCAGATTCAAGTGCGGATGGAGTCCCTGCGATGTACTTGCAATTCATCACTGATCTAGATACTACACGAGAATACAATTGGGGAGGTGCTGTACTTGCACATCTCTATCGAGAGTTGTCACGTGCTTGCCACGCGGGGGTAGACACGATAGGGGATCCGATGTTGTTATTACAGATTTGGTCATGGACTCGATTTGCTGTTGGTCGGCCTGTACCCCGATCAGAGCCACCTCCCTTCGGTGGTGCCGATGAGGATACGAGGAATGCTTTCGGTGTGAAGTGGACCACCTTTCATTTGTGGTCAGAAAACCCTCACTTAGGTAAAAAGATTTATAATTCGAGATAACTTCGATAGATTTATAATTGTTTTTTAAAATTTATATTTTTTTTTACAGGTGGTACAGCCACGTATAGAGATAGCTTCGATAGACTAGCTGATGAGACAGTTAACTGGCGACCATACGTTGATTACTATGATCAGTTACCTCGACATGTCTGACGACAAAAGAGGTATTGGATGAGCTGCGGTTACGTGATTCATTTTTGGATGGTGGAGTTTCAGCATGCGGATAGGGTCATGCGCCAGTTTGGTAAGCACCAAGAGATCCCGCCTCCTTCTCCTCTACCATGGGATGAGATCAGTTATTTACGTCAGACGTGGTTTCACGATGGTAATTCAACAAGGGATGGCTGTTGGGCGATTACTCTTAGTGAGTTCATCGAGAAGCCTCCAGTATTAATTGGAGAGCGGAGACCATATGATATGAGGAGGCATCACATGTACATGCATTGGTTCAACGCGCGTGGTATGAGATATTTGTATCTATCAGATAACAATCCGCAAGCTCTACAACGCCAGGCTCCCCCGCGGACAGGAGATGTTGCTACACTGGCATACGTTCCTCATGGTCACAGGCATTCTCGTGTGGTTCGTACATTATATATTTTTCAATCAAACTATTTGTTTCAATATTAATGTACAATATGTAACAGTTCGAAATGTGTTATGCAGATTTCTCGAGTGATACGATTAACTATGCAGGCAATAGACATGGTGAAAACCCCGGGACAAGTGGCATACGGCAAGATTATGCTCGAGCATGCTCGTGACACGATGGAGGATATTGATCAGATCCATATCTTCCGAGGCATACTCGATAGTGCTGGGATCCCTATGAACTTGGACATGATCAGTTTGGATGATGATTTCCCTGATCAGCATTATCGTCGCCCTACAACTTCAGAGCCTCCCCCGGCGTGGGACAACTTCATGAGCGGCACAGAGTATGGATCTATATCTCAGTTCATGATCGATGAACTAGCGGGAGGCATTAGTATGATGGGACCATCCACTGCAGATCCGGGACAGCTTACAGCAAATTATGCTCCATCCACTTCAGATGCACCACCTCAAGGCCGTATAAGGATTCTGCCAGATCCGTACACTCCCGGGACTGATGCCCTTGGACCACCGCATCGCCGACGAAGGCGTTAACATGTTTCGACTGAGTAAGTGCCTCTGTTAAGCATGATACCTTTTAATTTTTTTGCATGATGCATTTTAGTTTTTCATTGTATCCATTATTTATTGATTAATGCATGATGCATTATTTTTTTTTTGCAGAGGTATCTGAAGGTTAATGTTAGATTGGATCCATTAATACGAGGTTAATGTTAGATTGGATCCATTATTATATGTATGCTATTTGTAATGTTAAGTGGACTATTGTAACTTTAATTGGACTAAAATGAGTCCAATTATCGAGTCGATGCACCTGTTACAAAATGAGTACAACTTAGTTCAAATAAAATGGTAATTATGCAAACGAATTGTCTTTTGAATTTTTAAATTGTTATACCTGAATGTCTTGCTGTAGTTGACTCTTAATTATGTTGTCGAGCATTTCGCCTTGTTGCAGGGGCCTCCATTTTGTCCATAGTCATTATTCTTCGCTTATGTTTTCTCCTATCCTTATTTACTTTATTCGGATCTGGCCTTATAATGGGCCCATTATACAATGGCCAATCCCGTTTATTTCCAAATCCATTGAACTGACCAGACCAAGTGTTTATATAATTTTGTAAGCTGTAATATGGACTTACATAGTCGTTAGGATTTAGCCTCCTCACGAAGCAAACTGCAAGAACATGGTTACAAGGGATTCCTGTTAATTGAGGTCTCCGACACACACATATAGGCATCCCTTCCGGAGGGAAGGTAACATCGTACTTCATTTCGCCCCGAACACCCTTCAATTAAAAAATAATATTTACATCAAATGTATTACGTGAAAGTAAAAAATTAGATTTATCGAAGTATTGACTTACTGTCTCGAGAATTCCATTTGTATCAATAACCTCATAGTTGTTATGGCCATAATACATCGGTCTTACTAAATGTTTCCTTGCTTTCTCATTACGACGATGTAAAATCAGTGTAATGTTCAACGAAAAATCCAATCCCGTTGCCTCCCATCCAATCGCGGCCTCCCGCCCATTTACAAACCAGTCGACACACTTATAAAAGGTCTTATCAACAATTGCACACACGGGTAGTTGCCTGGCAATCCTAAATACACTGTTTAGTACCTCAGAGCCATTACTTGTCATTATACCCCATCGATTGAGAAATCCATCATGCACTTGTGCCCACTTATGCAGAGCGAAAGGCTCTGCATCAGAGTTGCGGAGCCGTTTACCAAATTTCATAATGTAGTCATGTACGGCTGCATCTCTTTGCCTAATCATCTTCATCCCCTCTTCAAATCTCCATATTTTTTTCTTCTCAACAAATTTCTTGAATACCTTTTTGATCCACTTTTCAGGGTATTTTTTCCAAATATTTTCACAAATATGCTGTGAACACAGTCGGTGGACAGCTTCACCAGTTTCCTCACACCATCCCAGATTAGGAGCCTCAAACACCCCTCGTATACCAAGGTGCTGGTCCGAAATAACACATATTTTTCCTGGCCCGACAACATTGGTACGCAACCAATTCATAAACCAACCCCAATTTTCTATAGACTCTTTTTCACAAATTGCAAATGCAAGTGGCAAGAGTTGTTGCTCTGCATCGTAAGCACAAGCCATAAAAAGTTTACCCTTGTATCTTCCGGATAAGAACCCGGCATCAACACTGATAACGGGTCGAAGATGAGGCCATGCTGCAATGCATGGCCCAAATGCCCATGTAACCCGGTTGAAAATATCAATATTAAACTTGGTTGATGGTTCATGTTCTATTAGGTACTGTGTACCTGGATTAGATGCTTTGATGGCACCCAAAAGCGATGGCAGCAACTCGTAAGACTTCTCCCAGCTCCCAAACAAGTCCGCAATTGCAAGTTCCCTACCTCTCCACAACTTGTTGTACGAGGGCACTACTGTGTCAAATTTAGCTTTAACCAGATGCTTGACCATTTTCATGCTTGTCTCCAGATCATCTTTCAAAGCCGGTTTAATAACATCAGCAATTACTCTGGCAGTCATTTGACGACTATCCAACTTTTCAGCACTTCCAAAACATGTGTGGATAAACGGGTTGGTGGAAATTGTCCATGCACCTGTTGGTACTACAATTGCATACAATTTCCATTGACATTTGGAAGATTTACATTTAACTCTATACTTAGTTTTGCTGCTGTTTAGCACGACTAACTCTGTATTTTTTGGTAGGTTAAAATCAGCAAGTTCTGCTATTAGTTTGGCTTTGGATTCAAACATTTGACCTTCAGCAAATTTTTCATCTAACCTGGGGGGGTTCGCAAAAAATGCACGATCCGCATATGGCATTGGCAATTCATCGTGGAATGATGAACATGGATGCTTAAGTCCTCAATTGAGGAATGGGATCGACTTGTGCCAATCATTCAATATTTCTTGGGCGTTCATTTCAGCCTCCGCCTCGTCTATGTCTGCGTCCCATGCTTCAGCCGAATCGTAATCATCAAAAGAACTTGTATCAGATTCTGTGTCTTTTTCTGATTGCTCACAAGGGTTATCACCGGCCTGAACCGGATGTGTGTAGGTGTGTACAGGTACACTGCCCGAGTCAGGATGAAAGCCGGTCTGAACTGACGGTGTGTTACTACCTCCAGGCAAACTATCTGGACACGGATCATAACTGCTTTGGTTTCTACCCTGGTGCGCCTCAGCTACCAATTCTATAACCTTAAATCCAGCCACTTGAGCTGCTGTTTGTTTAATGACATCCCAAGTTTCCTCATTTTCTATCCGAAATAATGAGAAATGGTACGATCCGGGTTGTGCTGTGTTCATGCGTACCCTGATTGTCAATTTAACTCGACTCGGAAGCAATTCAAGTCCAACGTATATTTGCCGTCTTATAATAGCAAAACTGGTAGAATCAGATACGGTAAAGGTAAATGCAGCCCCTATGTCATAACCAACACCTGTTGAAGTGCTTTGGAGGTTACCACCGTAATACACATTGATCAATAGCAGTGACATTTTGCTGAACAAAAATCAAACACTAAATTAACTCCAAATATTTTTGAATTTTACAACTCTAAATATAAACATATTTAAAAAAAAAACTCACAATATTAATCAGAAGACGATGCTGAGTACAATGGTGGTGGCGATCTGTTCATACGGCAACTTCTCTATTGAACTTGAAAAAAACGAAATAAGAAAGGAAAGAAGAAAGAAGAAAGAAGAAAGAAGAAAGGAGGCTGGGAAGAGAAGAAGGAGGCTCAGGAAGAAAAAATCTAAACCCACACCGATCCACATAACCAGTGCAGATTTTTTTCGGATTTTTGAAGCTACACCGATCCACAGGATCGGTGGAGGGCTAATTTCGGATTTTTTGCAGCTACACCGATCCACAGGATCGGTGCAGGACTTTTTCGGTGTAATCTTCCGTGAGGTCTCTGTGGCGGGCGCAAAAGGGCCTCCACCGGTCCCTAGGACCGGTGTAGTCTGCGTTTTTTTTGCTCCACCGGTCCTAGGGATCGGTGGAGGCTATATTGCGAAAATCCGACTGCTGAAGGCTCCTCTGGTTAAAATAATTTAGGAGAATTCTATATAAAAAAAAAATCAAATTTCCCTTAATATATTTAGCTCGAGATGTTTTTGGACTTTTGCGGATATATATATCCTTGACAGTGTTGAACTAGAGAGGAATAATAGGCTAGCACTACAAGAATGTGACAGTATACTCTTGCGGATACTCTCGTCGTTAATAGAAAAAAAATCTTTCTATCGGTATACTCTCGCGGATAATCACTTTTTATCCTCGCAGATATTGTCCCATTCTTGTAGTGTAGAACTTGAGAAAATATTTTCGTTCCATTAATATTTATTTACAATTACAGAACGTTAATTATATTATCTTACATTCTTGCCGGTTGTCTATCAAATCACTTTCTAACAATATTATTATTCGAGTTATCATAAAAAATAATAATATTGATAAGGAGTCAGACTTTTAAACTATGAGGGTCAGAAATAGATGAGAACAATTATATAAAAAAAAATTATGGAGAATGAGAGTTATTTTTATAATATCAAGCTATTTCACTCTAAATTATATAAAAAATATACTTAATTAAATACAAAAATATTAAAAAACAAATGAGAATCAATTGACTGAAATGTTGGGTTCATGAACACCTCATGGAATGAAATAATATCCGAAAGCTATACCTATAGTATTGGAATAAAGTACGAAGACATTGACTAATTGACCCTTATGCCATAGAATAAATTTGGCAAGCCATAAAAATGAAAATAAAGTGGTCTTTTTTTTTATCTCTTGTGAAAATGATGATAAAAATTAATACTTTATCCTCATTTTTTTAGGGAGAATTTCACCTATACCCCTCAAAGACTTCAATATTACGTATTTCCCCCTCTAAACTTTGAAATTACATATTCCCCCCTCTAAACTATAAAAACTCACAAATTTATTCATTTTATTGTCTTTTAAATTAAAACACATTCTAAATTTATAAAATACCCATTTTACCCTTTCATTAAAAGCATAAAACGCCCATCTAACTCAAATTTGAATCTGAAGGGTTCCTATACTTTCCGAACTGTTTTAAAATCCGTACCCACTAGATCAGCACGAATCTTGAAGTGAATACTCACGGATATTGAAGCAACATGCACAGATTTTAATGTGATGTGCGTGGATCAGAATTGCTTTAAGATCAGTGCATGCTAGATCAGCACGAATCTTGAAGCGATACACATATCTTAATGCGATGCGCGTGGATCGGATAGTAGAGAAACCCTTCATATTCAAATTTGAGTCTCATGGGGTGTTTCATGCTTTTAATAAAAGGGTAAAATGGGTATTTTATAAATTTAGAATGAGTTTTAATATAAAAGACAATAAAATGGGTAAATTTGTGAGTTTTTGAAGTTTAGAGGAGGAAATACGTAATTTCAAAGTTTAGAGGGGAAAATACGTAATTTTGAAGTTTTTGAGGGGTATACGTGAAATTCCCCATTTTTTTTAATCAAACATGGTATGTAGGATAAAGAGAGAAGATTATTTTTTCATCCTGACCTTATCTCACTCTAAAAATTAGCTTAGGGACTACACTAATTTTCAAGGGGGAATTTCACGTATACCCCTCAAAAACTTTAAAATAACGTATTTCTCCCTCTAAACTTTGAAATTACGTATTTCCCTCTCTAAACTTCAAAAACTCACAAATTTATCTATTTTATTATCTTTTATAATAAAACTCATTATAAAATTTAAAAATACCCATTTTACCCTTTATTAAAAGTATATAAAAGCCCATTAGACTCAAATTTGAATCTGAAGGGTTCATCTACTGTTCGATCCGTGTGCATCGCATTAAGATCTGTGCATGTTGCTTCAATATGCGTGTGTGTTCGCATCAAGATTTGTGCCGATCTTGTGCGCACAGATCTAAAAGCAATTCGATGGTAGATGAACCGTTCAAATTCAAATATGAGTCTGATGGGCTCATATGTTTTTAATAAAGGGTAAAATGGGTATTTTATAAATTTAGAATGAGTTTTAATATAAAAGACAATAAAATGGATATATTTGTGAGTATTTGAAGTTTAGAGGGGGGAATACGTAATTTTGAAGTTTTTGAGAGGTATACGTGAAATCCCCCCTATTTTCAAAATTTTAGTATGTATATATGATTTTCTATATAGTTTAGAGTAAAATACAATGGATATTGTAAAATTAATCACCCTTATACTTAGCATGAAAATTTTATATAATTGATTTTCAATGTGTGTTTTTGACCTCTGTAGTTTGAAAGTCTGGTTCTGTGTCTGTTCAGAGAAATTAAATTTAGTCTTTTCTTGGTTCAATGATGTCACTTTTGACTAGTAACTGAAGATAGAATTGTCTTCCGTTACTAGTAAACTCTTCTGGAAAGAATAGGCGGAAGTTTTCTCTTTTAGTAACTGAAGGTAGTGTTTATCTTGTACTATCATGGTGGACTGGAACTGACAATGATACATGAAAACAAGTAATATTCTAGAAAAGTAGGAGAAATAAATTATCTAGATCTGCAGTCTCAATTAAAGTGAAAATAAAGAAATGATTTTTTTTTGGGATTTTCTGACCGTGAGGCACGTTTCTGTCTGATGAGCAAGTCTGAAACTTTTGATTAATATGAATACATGTTGATGTTATTACTGAAATTTTTTTTTACCAAAACTGTCATCCCTTATTTGTCAACTGGTATTGAATTGCACAAGCTTACTGGAAATATGCCACAGAGTATATGAGGTCCTGTGTACTGTGTACTGGTACAAGTACATACAGGGCTAATTCGGTAATTCCTTGGTAGTTTGAGATGCTTAAAACCTAACAATACATTTATTTCAATTTGAAACCTTAATAGCTTGATTACACATCAATCCTCAAACTATGGCGAATCTAAGTCGCCTTACCAAAATCAAAATTGATTATTTTTTCAGAGATTTCATTGACATATGCCACAAATTCATTAAGATTCTGATAAGAACTCCCACCATTGCACACAGCCTCTTTTGCCAACTCTTTCCATTTTTTCACATTTTTCTTGATCTCATGTTCCTTTTCTCCATGCATGATCTCTTTAACACACCTCATAATCTCATCCCTTTCTACAAGCCCATCTTCACCTGTCTTAGCTCTAACACCGACACCCCACACATCCTCTATGAACTTTGCATTAGTCGGTTGATCGAACCAAAGCGGCATGGCCACCATCGGCACACCAAAACATATCGCCTCCAAAGTAGAGTTCCAACCACAGTGTGTGAGGAAACATCCAATTGCTTCATTTGCTAGCACTTTCAGTTGCGGACTCCACGTCACTACCAGACCCTTCTCTCCTGGATTCTCAACAAAACCTTTTGGAAGTTTCTTCTGCTCAGCTGCTCGCACAACCCACAAGAAATACTTTCCACTGTTTTTGAGACCTTCAGCTAGTTCTTCCATTTGCTTGTTTTGTATGGAGACGAAACTACCGAAGGAGACGTACACAACTGAGTTAGCTGCCTTTGCATTGAGCCACTTCATGCACACATCATCTTCAGGTTCCAAAAGGTTCATGCCATAAGCATTGCTACCGTCGGCTGTTGGTAGGAATGGCAAACAAGGACCAATAGCTCTTACATGGAAGTAGTTCTTGAAACTTGCTATAGGCTGTTATAGAAATAGTTATAGTGAGATTTATGATTGAAATGGTGCTAATGTTGCAAGATTAGCAGATTAGTATGTAACTATGGTTATGGCGACGAATTTTTGATTTAAAATTTTTAACTTGCAAAGTAACAAGGAAATGACCAAACATACTGTGCAAGGCTAAAATATGTTCAAGTCTTGCACCAGAGACATTTCTTTCTATGAATGATACTTTTAGAAATTCTAATATATGTACTCTTCCAAGAAAAAAAAAATATATATTGTTCTCAATACCTACAAGTAAATGGTACGCTCAAATTAAGTGCTCACCTTCATCTCCAATTCATCAAAAGAATTGAGGAGAACCAAGCCTTTTTTGTCGAAATTGAGCTGATTCAAAGCAAATTCAATAACAGCCGGATATGACCGATCCTTCAATGCAATTGATGGAAAGTCAGACCGCTCCATTGGCGGTAGCCCAAACATGTCAACAGCAGCCCCGGACTCGGGCACATCGAGACTTCCTTTGTTGATGTGATAATAGATAGAAGTTATCGCACATGACTGTGTCGAGAAGGCAATTCTAGGTAGCCTGACAGATTGCGCCACTTTATCACCCCATGCCATAAGTGTATCGAATACCATGCACGTAAAAGGATTCATTGATTGGTTCTCTTTCTTGATAAGTTCTGCTAAGGTCCTTGAACCGACAACCTCCAATGATTGAATAAGTGTCTGAAAGTTTGGGGCTGAGTTGGGCCCACCTTCGTCATAGCCATCAGAGATGGAGGCAATGGAGACATTGGTGCTGGTTTGAGATTTAATAGAATTTTTTATGTAAGAGGTGGTGACTATTGTAACCCTTAGGCCCTTCGAGGCCAGATCCTTAGCAAACTGCAACATTGGGTTAATGTGACCTTGTGTAGGGAATGGAAGGACGAGTACATGAGCTGCCATGGCCGAGTGTAAGAACAATTTTTCTAGCTTTAGAGGAAGGGAATGGTTATAGAACTTGGGGGAGAAAGAGAGGAGAGAAAAAGGATTTTTCAAGACCGAAGAAATGATTTTCTAAGGCTGAAATACAAAAACCTACTGGCAAAAAAAGTACAAAAAGAAAAATAAATTATTTGCCCATTTATGATTCTAGCTACCTAATATAGTAGCTCAATACACTTTTCTTTTACTTGATGTCATTTGTGCAGGGAGACCATGATGAATGAAAATAAAACGCTCACCATTAATCGTTGTAAAATAATAATTCGAGCATTGGACCGGACATATTGCTAAAAGCATGACATATATAGTACTTTTTTTTTTTTTTTACTATTTTTTGGCTTTGAATTGCATAATTACTAATTAATTAACATGATCAGAAAAATTTCAATCTGCCTAATTGGTATTATATTAGACTAATTATAATTAAACCTTTCTCTGAAACTTGATCTTCGTCATCAAGAAATCCAGTATGGCTCCTGGAAAAAGAAATGCTCCTGGAAAAGGTAACGTACATGATATTTTGACCCATTTTTTGTTATGCTTTTACACAATATTCTAAGATGTTTTTTGGATGAAATAATCAAAATTTTCGACCGAACTTTTTATCTATCCAAAGAGCATGAAGCAAGAGTTTTCGTCAGGAAGCAAGAGTTTTCGTCAGGGATCAAGGTACGAGATAAATATAGAGCGCATTTACTTTAGTATATTTTAGATAATGTGGTTATTAGTCAAGAAATCATTCACTTTAGTAAGCATAATAAACAACATGAGGTGGTAGTTAAAGTTGACTTTGAGAAGACCTATGATAAAATACACTGGTCACATATCATAGAGGTTTTATCTAGTAGAGGGCTTGGTTCCAAGTGGATTTCATGGATATATCACTAGCTGATTAGCTCTCAATCCTATATAACAATCAATGGTGAACTTACTCTCTATTTTTATTGCAAAAGATGAGTAAGGCAAGGAGATCCCCTCTCTCCCTTTCTTTTCATATTAGCATCAGATACTCTTAGCAGGATTTTTAATAAAGACAAAATAACTAATATCCTTAAAGGCTTAGGACCAAGCTGTTTTCATAACACCACAACTACTAATTATTATGCAGATGACACTATCTTGTTTCTGGAAGCAACATATTAAATAGTGGAATTTGCATGGTGGGCAATGCAAGCTTTTCAGGCCATCTCAGGAATTAGAGTTAATTTGGATAAAACAGAGATGTATGCTATAAACACCGATAATCTCCAACACTTAGCATCTATCTTCAATTGTAAAACTTCATAATTTCCCATTAAGTATCTAGGTCTTCCCCTTCATGACAGGAAACTTATAGTCAAAGATTAGTAATTTTTAATTGATAAAATTGATAAAAAACTTCAAAACTAGAAAGGTCAATTATTGTCCATTAGAAGTAGACACACTCTTTTAAATTCAGTTCTATCTGGTGTTCCCCTTTATGCATTGTCTCTTCATAAAATTCCTTCTACTGTCATTAAAGAGATAGAGTAGATAAGATGTAGATTTTTGTGGCAAGGGACTGATAGATTTAGGAGGAAATATTCATTAGTTAATTGGAGAAGAATTTGCCTAACTAAGAAATATGGAGGATTAAGTATTTTAGATCTTAGAGACATGAATAGAGCATTACTAGTTAAATGGTGGTAGAAATTTAAAGACCCTGCTTATAATAGTAATTGGGAAACCCTCATCTTACACATATATTGTGGAGAGCATTCAAATACACCATTGTCCCCATTTTGGGCTGCTATTATGAAAACTTCATTCATTAGGTTCCTATAGTGTACAATATACCCCAGGAAGCTCTTCCTTGGTTAGATTTTGGACAGATATATGCTTTGAAATTGCTCTGTAGCTTTCAGATACGCACAGTTATATGACAATTGTATTAACAAGAATGTTTTGTTTTCAGAAGTAATCAATTCTCAAGGGCAAAGTGTGATTTTTAGGGATATTCTGGATGGGGTTGCCTTGTCAGAATGTAATCAAATGTTGACTATTCTCAGTCACATGCAGTGTTGTAAATAACGGTATGCGGTCATCAGACGGACAGGGTACCGCCAAGTGATTAATCGGTATGCGGCCGATTAATCGGAATTATGCGGACAATTTAACGTTTTTATTAAATTTATGTATATATATCATAATTTATTAAAAATAATTTATTTAACTCATTAATATTATCAAATAAACTTAGTTTAGCTTAGTTTTATTATTATAACATGACACTACGCTTATTTCTTCTTAACACATAAGCATTTTACATGTGTAAGTAACACATTTATTGAAAAAATAAATTTGAGAATTAAGCTTTTTCAAATACTAATAACATATTATTTGAAAGAAATGAAAATTTCAACATAAAATCACTAAATTTAGTTTATGATAACAACTTAATTTCATAAATGAACACGTCATACTAATTGAAAAAATTACATCAGTAAGTAAGAAAAATATATGGTATATATATAATAGAAGAATTAATCAATTTTAAAGTAAGTAAGAATAACAAATATATAAAAAAAATATTATATGTATATCCAAGCACAAATAAAACTACAATACATAATTTATAAATCTTATTATCACACGCTATCACTAAAAAAACAATTTAAAAATAAATATTTACTGAAATAAACGGGAATAAACGGGAATAAACGGACGATTAAACGGTAAAACGGCCGATTAATCGGAAAAAATGGCCGATTAATCGTTTCCATCCGCAAACATGCATCCGTTAAGTGTATTCATAACGGTTTGGCCACCGTTAACGATTAAACGGCCAATTAATCGGCCGTTAAGACCGTTTTTTACAACACTGGTCACATGTGTAAAAATTGAGTATAAGTAAAGTGTACGGTCCGTATACAGAGGTATACGGTCCGTGTGTATTGAGTCAGACACAAGATTTAACGAGGTTCGGTACCAACTTGGTACCTACGTCCTCCACATCCACACACACTCTTTTTATTTCTTTTCTTTTCAATAGATACATTTACAGGAAGGGGGAGAGGATAATATATAGAGAAGAGAAACAATCTTTAGAATAAGGAAACAAATTAAGGAAATTAATTCTGAGAGCCAGCTACCGCATTCCTTCTTTGATCTGGCGGTGCAGGTACACGGTCCGTGTACAGAGACATACGGACCGTGTATAGATCTATTTCAACAGCCTCCCTCAAGTTGGTAGGTAGATATCTACCATACCTAACTTGACAGTCGATTCTTCAAAGTACTTTGTCGACACTCCCTTTGTTAGCATATCTGCCAGTTGTTCCTCGGATCTCGCGAATGGGAATGAGATGATCTTTTCTTCCAAGTTCTGCTTGATAAAATGCCTATCGATTTCTATGTGCTTCGTTCTGTCATGCTGTACTGGATTGTGTGCTATCTCAATTGCTGATTTATTGTCACAATACAGTTGCATTTCTCCTTTCGGCTTAAAGCCTAGCTCGATCATGAGTTTCCTCAACCATAGGAGTTCACACAGACCTTTGGACATTCCTCTAAATTCTGCTTCTGCACTTGATAAGGCAACTACATTCTGCTTCTTACTTCTCCAAGTAACAAGATTTCCTCCCACAAAGGTGAAGTATCCAGATGTAGATTTACGGTCGATTCTATCTCCAGCCCAATCAGCATCTGTGTAGCCCCAAATATCCAGGTGTCCGGTTTTTCTGAATTGGATACCTTTTCCTGGAGTCTTTTTGAGGTATCTCAGAACTCTTGTCACAGCATCCATATGCTGTTCCCTTGGGTCATGCATGAACTGACTTACCATACTTACAGCATACGCAATGTCGGGTCTGGTATGTGATAAGTAGATAAGTTTACCTACCAATTTCTGATAGGCTTCCCGATCAACAGCCGGGTCATCTGAAAGACCTTCAAACTTTAGGTTTTAAACAATAGGTGTAGCTTACAGTCTAGCATCCCCACCTCTGCAAGCAAGTCAAGAGTATACTTTTGTTGGGAAAGAGAGATACCTTCTTTGGAGTAGAGCACCTCTATTCCCAAGAAGTATTTCAACCCACCCAAATTTTCCATCTCAAACTCCTGTGATAATCTTTGCTCTAGCCACCCTATCTCCTCACTATCGTCCCCCTGTAATTATCATGTCATCAACATAGATAATTAGTATAGTTACCTTGTCTTGACGATGCTTGTAGAATAGAGTATGGTCAGAGTCACTTTGAGTGTAGTTGTACTTCTTAATGGCTTTGCAAAAATGCCCAAACCATGCCCGGGGTGACTGTTTCAATCCGTACAGACTTCGCTCCAGCTTACATACCAACTTCTCCTGTGCTTGGTGTGTGTAGCCTGGCGGAATGTCCATATAGATCTCTTCCTCCAAGTCGCCATGCAAGAAGGCATTCTTCACATCGAATTGATGTAGTGGTCAATCCTGATTTGCTGCAAGGGATAATAAGACTCGAACTGTGTTTAGTTTTGCAACAGGGGAAAAGGTTTCCTAGAAATCTATTCCATATGTCTGGGTGTACCCTTTTGCAACCAACCTTTCCTTATACCTTTCAACTTTACCTGTAGCATCATATTTCACCGAGAACACCCACTTGCATCCAATAGTTTTCTTTCCACTTGGCAGTTGCACTAACTTCCAGGTCTGTGTGTTTTTCAGGGCTTCCATTTCTACTTCCATTGCTTTAACCCATTTGGGATCTTGCAAGGCTACATCAACACTGGTTGGTACCTGAATCTTGGACAGTTCGGCAGTAAAATTTCTTACCATATTGGACAACCCAACAGTACTGGTATAATTAGATATGGCATATCTGTCTTGTCTGTTACCCTCGTCTCTATACCGTTTTGGTGGTATATTTCGGGTGGTTCTTAGAGGGTACCTTCTTTCAGGTTCAGTTTGACGAGAACTTACCTCAGGAACATCCTCTGGAGAGCTCGAGCGTGGTATTTCTTCTTCCTCGTCTGACTGTATCATCTCTGCTTCCAATGTGGTGTTCTCAGCTTCGGGTGCATGGTCTGTATCATCCCCTATCCGGTCCGTGTACCTCTCCATCCGGGTCGTGACCTCTGGGTTAGACTCCACACGGTCCGTGTCCTCCTCTACACGGCCCGTGTATCCCTGTGTATCCTCCCACCAGATAGTATGGTTGGTTTTCTCCTGCCTTGGAGAGGGTGAAGATTTTTCCCAAAAATAAGATTCATTTTCCAAGAAAGACACATCCATGAAGTAAAGCAAGTGTTTTACTTCACGTTTATATCTTCAATTCTGAAGTTTAAAAAGTCGATCTGAACCGTTCAAAATGATCTCCGTATAAAATATGCTTGGAGACCAAATTTTACAATTTTTAGAAATCTTTTACTATTTTTCCAACTATTGAAAATTAATGTTTTTAAGAAATTTGTGAACCATAAAAAATCAGTGATTTAAAAATAAAAAAAACTAGTAATAAATTTTATAAAAAATGTAAAATTTGGTCTCCAAACATATTTTAATACGGAGATCATTTTGAACGGTTCAGATCGACGTTTTGAACTTTGAATTCGCAAATATGAGTGTGAAGTAAAACACTCGCTTTCATTCATGAAGTACCGTAGCCCAACTATATATATATATATATATATGAGGAGGGATCCAATTACACCTTTTTTGGTGACACACTTTGACATCTACCATTTTTAAAGTCCAAATAGTCGATTTAAACCGTTCAACATGATGGATATATTAAAATGTGCTTGGAGATCAAATTTTACATTTTTTTTGAATTTTTTTGCTATTTATTAAGATGGTTACAAAAATCGTTGTTTTCAGACCATTGAAAAACAGCGATTTTGTAACCATCTTAATAAATAGCAAAAAAATTCAAAAAAATGTAAAATTTGATCTCCAAGCACATTTTAATATGGTGATCATGTTAAACGGTTTGGATCGACTGTTTGGATTTTGAAATCGCAAAATTGACCTATATAAAAAACGGTGTCATGATGTGTCACCAAAAAAGGTGTAATTGGATCCCTCCTCTATATATATATAGTTGGGCTATGGTGCATTGCAATGTATAGACCCTATTGTACATTGGACTATAAATCGTTGGTTTTGATTCCCAAACAACCGATCCAAACAGTTCAATTTGATATCCATAATAAAATGTGCTTGGAGACCAAATTTTACATTTTTTGGAAATTGTTTGCTATTTTTTTAGAATTTTTGAAAATCATTGTTTTCTATGGTCCAGAAATTTCTCAAAAATAATAGAAAAACAGCGATTTTCAAAAATTCTAAACAAATAGTAAAAAATTTCCAAAAAATATAAAATTTGGTCTCCAAGCACATTTTAATATGGAGAACGTGTTGAGCCCTTTAGATCGACAATTTGAACTTCTAATCCAACGATTTACAATCCAATGTACAAGAGGGCTTATACATTGCAATGCACCATAGCCCAGCTCTATGTGAGTTGCGAAGTAAGATGTCATTTTTACTTCACGCTCATATTTTTATTTTGAAAATCTAAACGACCGATCCGAACCGCTCAACATGTTCTCCATATTGAAATGTGCTTGGAGACCAAATTTTATAATTTTTGAAATTTTTTTACTATTTATTAAGCCACTTTGAAAATCGCTGATCGAATGATCCAGAATTTTTTACTGTTTTTTACTGTTCACCCGGATCTGCGATTTTCAAAGTGGCTTAATAAATAGTAAAAATTTCCAAAAAAATATAAAATTTGGTCTCCAAGCACATTTCAATATGGAGAACATGTTGAGCGGTTCGGATCGGTTGTTTAGATTTTCAAAATGGAGTATGAGCGTGAAGTAAAACGACGTTTTACTTCACAACTCACCATAGTCGATCTATATATATATATATATAGTGCTGGGCTTAGCTAAGCCATGGTGTAAAACGACTTGGTGCTCCACGCCTCATTATTTCCATTTTGAAAATCCAAACAACCGATCCGAACCGCTCAAGTTGTTCTCCATATTGATATGTGCTTGGAGACCAAATTTTACATTTTTTGGAATTTTTTTACTATTTATTAAGCCACTTTGAAAATCACTGATCCGGCGGTCCAGAAATTTTTACTATTTTTTACTGTTCATAAGGATTTTCAGATTTTCAAAGTGGCTTAATAAATAGTAAAAAAATTCCAAAAAATGTAAAATTTGGTCTCCAAGCACATTTCAATATGGAGAACATGTTGGAAGGTTCGAATCGACTATTTGAACTTTGAAAATGAAGATATGGCGTGGAGTACCAAGTCGTTTTACTCCATGGAGTAGCCTAGTCGGACTCTATATATATATATATATATAGAGGTTGGCTAAGATCAAAATGGCAGTTCCTGAGCTGAGGTCATACCAATTTGGTTTTGTGATTTTCAAAGTTTAAACAATCGATCCAAACTAGGGCTGCAAACGAACCGAACCGAATCGAACTTACCTCCAATTTGAGTTTGGTTTAAATTAATTTCGAACTAGGTTTGGTTTGAATTAATTTCAAACAAACTCAATTTCGAACGAACTCCATTTCGAACCGAATTTTTTACGAACTCAATTTCGAACCTTTACGAACTTTGTTACGACTTACGAGTTATGACTTATGACTGGGCCATAGTGCGAAATTACAGTACTTCAATAAAAACTCAAGTATTCAAAGTACAATTTAAATAAAACCCAAATATCAATAGAAGTACAATATAAATAAAAACTCAAGCACTCCAAAGTATTCAAAGTACAATTTAAATATCAATAAAAGTACAGAACAATCACCAAAGTCTTAGAATTATTACAAACCCAAATATTATCCTAAATAAAACATTAAAGTTCATTACAACTAGGCACTAGCTGCTGAAAAATCCTTCTAAAAAACCCTCACAGGTATCCAAAGCTTCAGCCATATACTTCGCTTCATTAAACTAGCTACTGAACATCTACAAATTACTTTATAGATGCAGTAGCAAGGTTTTCAACATCCCACATTATTTTTGCATCATTAGCCTGGATTACCCGAAAAACTCAGAATCCTACCATGAAAAGTAAAATTTCTAGTATCAACATGAACCGGATATCTTTATCAGCCCATACCTACCTGACAATTCAAAAGAGATCAACGAGGGTCGCCTCGCCTCGCCTCACGGCCGGTCCCAGTTTCAAATTAGAATAGACAGTTCGAGTCTTCCTCTACGAGGGTGGTCTTTCACTTGGTCCGACCTTATTTCTAAGGTATCGCAACCTCTAGGAGTCTGGGATTTGGTATCGCAGCCAAGTAGCCAACAGAGGGAAACTCTAGGGTTTGGACTTTGGTATCGCAAGTTCGCAACCAACAGAGAGGAAAAGTCAGCTAGGGACTAGGGTAGAACGATTATGGGTTATGGCTGGTTTTGTTTAATTTTTCTATTTTGGGCATTTGCTGTTGAATTTTTTTTATTTGAGCTTGTAATTGGACCGGGCTTTCTGTTTCAAAAAACATTTTTCAGAAGTCAGAATTGAAAACAATTATGGACTGGACGGCTTATATTTTCATCAATGAACATAAGTTATCAGCAGAAATTAACGGTTCACGTTTAAGTTAATTTCGAACTAAATTTGGTTTGCGAACCTATTTCGAACGAACAAGGTCTAGTTTGAGTTTGGTTTGAATTAATTTCGAACTAAGTTTGGTTTGAATTAATTTCGAACGAACTCAATTTTGAATCGAACTTTTTCGAATCAAACTCGAATCGAATTACAAACTACGAATTTTTTGTGCAGCCCTAATCCAAACCGTTCAACATATATGATATCTATATTAAAATGTGCTTGGAGACCAAATTTTACTTTTTTTTTTGAATTTTTTTTACTATTTATTAAGATGATTTGAAAATTCCTATTTTTAATGGTTTAGAAGTTTTTTAATAAACAGAAGTTTTTTACTGTTTATTAAAATCAGCGATTTTCAAACCACTTAATAAATAGTAAAAGAATTCAAAAAAATGTAAAATTTAATTTCCAAACACATTTTAATACAGAGATCACATCTAATTTGAGCATATTGATATTGATGTAGAGATCACATCTATGTATATGGAACAAAAGCAGTATTGATCTTAAGCCCGGACATATAGGCAAGTGTGAAACTAATGGCCTTGCCTCATCAGCTAATGCGCACAATTCCCTAAACTAAGTTTAATTTGTTCAGTTTTCTAACAAATTTATGTCAGTGAATTACGTCTAATAATGGAAATCAGAAATCATTGTAGAAAATTAACTTATTATTATATATAACACTCTTGTTGATTCAAAAACTTTTTAAAAATGTTTAAGAAGCATTATCTGCTGAAAAATCAACTCCATGTCCACTAAAAGATATCTAACACTAAAAATGAAATTCCCAAGCATGCAATTAACCAAACTTCAAGTCACAACATGCAACACTTAAAAGTGTTTGCCTAAATTTCAAAGCCTAAACATATGTCCTCCAATCATGAAGGCAAATCTAGGATCCCCTTAATTACCTAAATACAAACCTTTTTAAGCTCCCCCGCTTCTCAGCCATTTCATTGACATAAGCTACAAATTCATTAAGAGCATTATCAGAACTTCCACCATCACTAACTGCAACTTTTGCCAATTCTTTCCATTTTGCTGCATTCTCCCTAATCTGGCATCCTTTTTCTCCATCCATAACCTCCTCAACACATCTCGTAATCTCATCCCTTCGTACGAACCCTTCTTCACCTGCCTTTGCTCTAACACCAGTACCCCACATCTCCTCTATGAACTTTGCATTAGTCGGTTGGTCGGTCCACTGCGGCATGGCCAGCATCGGCACGCCAAAACTTATTGCCTCTAATGTCGAGTTCCAACCACAGTGTGTTAGGAAACATCCAATTGTTTCATTTGCTAGCACTTTCAGTTGCGGACTCCACGTCACTACGAGACCCTTCTCTCCTGGATTTTCAACAAAACCTTTTGGAAGTGTCTTCTGCTCAGCTGTTCTCACAACCCACAAGAAATACTTTCCACTGGCTTTGAGACCTTCAGCTAGTTCTTCCATTTGCTTGTTTGATAAGGAAGCGAAACTCCCGAAAGAGACATACACAACCGAGTTAGCAGGCTTTCCATTGAGCCATTTCATGCACGTATCATCCTCCGGTTTCAAAAGGCTCATGCCGTATGCGTTGCCGTGCCCATCGGCCCTTGGTAGAAATGGCACACACGGACCGATGGCTCTTGCATGAAAGTAGTCCTTCAGGACCGTCATTGGCTTCAAATTGGCAAAGTTTATTTAATTATAATGAGAATTTTATTGAAGGTGCAAGTACTAAATTAAGATATGTTAATAAAATATACCCAATGAAGCACATGATGTTTTTCGTTTTAACAAACTTCGGATGGAAAGTGTTACATTGAACACATATACTATCTGCAATGTTTCTATTCTGATTTTTAAAGAGATATGCACAAAGGTAAAACCAGACAACTGTTGATGTTGTCTTATCAGATGAATATAAAAGGAATGTTGCATGTGAGAAAATTCCTTTCTATTTTTGTTGGATTTACTAATTGACCTAAGAGGAATGATTTTTATTGTGCAATGCATTTCCATCTCATGATCATCCAAGAACCACTTACAGCGCCCCTTGGTTAACCTAGTTAATTACATCAAGCACAAACTCAAATATGCTCCTTGCAGAACCATGTATTAATTTTAAATTTATTCAAAGTTCATTTTTATGGACAATAAACACGTGATCATACGGACATCTCGATCTAATCTTAGTCACGACATGCATTTTCAACGTCCTTATTAGTACCAGTGAATAAATATGCAGATGGTACAACGCTGAAATCTCAAAGCACATAAAAAAAAAAAGATCTTCCATTTGTACATGCAAACAAAAGAGTTGAATAGAACCGATTCAGATTGTTACCTCTAACTCCAATTCATCAAAAGAGTTGAATAGAACCCAGTCATCTTTGGTACCGTTGAATTGATTCAAAGCAAATGCAGCAAGAGTCGGATATGATCCATCCTTAAATGCAAAAGACGGAAAATCTTTACGTTCCATTGATGGTACCCCGAACTTCTCTACTATTATTCCCAGCTCTGGCACATGAAGGATTCCTTTGTTAACCTGATGATAAATGGCACTTACAGCACAAGATTGTGTCGAGAAGGCGGTGCTAGGTAGTCCAACAGACTGAGCCACTTTATCACCCCACGGTACGTATGTATCAAAGACCATGCACGTAAAAGGCTCGGTTGATCGATTGTAATTTTGAATAAGTTCTGCTAATGTCTTTGAACCAACAACCTCAAGTGAGTCAAGATAGGCTTCAAGGTTTGGGGATGATTGGAAACCGCCTTCATCATAGCCGTCGGAGATGGAGGCAACGGAGACGTTGCCAATTTGAGCTTTGATAGAGTTGGCAATGTATGAGGTGGTAACTAAAGTGACCTTGGGACCCTTGGAAGCCAGATCCATTGCAAACTGCAACATGGGGTTGATGTGGCCTTGGCTAGGGTAGGGAAGGATCATGACATGAGCCATCCTGCAAAATTTGTGAATATTTTTTGTTTTGTTTTTTTAGATTTTGAGAGGCAACGGCGCACGGAAGGGGGAGTGACAAAGAGGTTTTCAAGAGAGAGAACGATCGAGGTACTTTAAAACGGAAGGAGGAAGAATTTGTTGTCTTAATTTGCCAATATTTTAGAAAGGGAAAAAAAGGAGTAAGGGTAATAGTTATCTTTTAACCAATAAGTTTTACTTTATTTGGAGGTAAAATATAAAATAAAGAAACGGTAATTATTTCACTCATTATTTATTTCTCTTTTTATATCTTGGTTGGTTCATAAATCATAAGAGGTAGAGAATAAGAGAGGTAAAAGGTAGAGGAGATGAAAAGAAACAAAAAAATTAGGTTTAGGTTAATTTATTCGGTCTCACTGTATATGCCATTATTTTTTTAAATTAAAGAAAACCTACCTAAAATTGAATCTTGAACACGCATCCTACATGCCGAGAGCAATTTCTTAATTAATTGTGTTATGTGTTGTTTTGTACTTTTTATTATCTAATTAATATAATTGATTCTTGTTTTTATATATTATCGCGCTCCAAAATAGAGAGATTGAAAGGATAACTTTCATTGACTATCTTTTTTACTAAATATATATCCAGCCAAATAAAATTATTCATGAAAATATTTTATTCTCTTTCTTTCCTTCTTAATTTCTCTACAAAAAATCTTCATTCACTGCAATAATATCTGAAGAAAGTATATGTTTCCTTCTTTCTCTACAAGAAATATCTTCATTCATTGTAATTTTCAAACAATGAGATAGAATTGAAATGCCATCAATTTTCCTCAATTTATCAAAATTTGAAGTTTAAATAAATCAAGTAACAAACTAATCATTTTTCCATGTATGATTTATATTACTTCTTTCTTTGTGCACATTAAAAATATATTCTTTCGGCTAATTAGGCATCAAATATTTGTTATAACTCTATATATAATCTATATCATTTTCTCTTTCTAGACATTAAAATTATTCATTTTTTCGGATTAGTTTTAATACGGTTGTGCATTTTACATGTTTTTTTATGTTCATATAATTAAAACATGAATTAAAATTAAAGTGATACAGGATGGATCAACAAATTAAAAATCTTATTGCATTACTCAATTCTCTAGGCATTTAAAAAAAAAAATTATATTGCCTATTAGTGTATATTAAAACTAATTCGAAAAAATGAATGATTACATATTTTCTCCTCTAAAATTAGAAATATCGAATTCATCATTAATGCTAAATCACAAAATTCTCATACTTATCCAATTAATTATATATTCCATTATAACTACACGTTCATAAGTTATTTGATTTTTTTTTTTAAGATTGGTGCTTTAAATGCCTACTAACAATTCCATTTTTTGTATTGTAAAAGTGTTTGTGCAGGATAGAAAGCGAAAGTGTTTGTACAAGATAGTCCAATAGCGAAATTGTATTAATATATATATAGAGCTGGGCTTAGCTAAGCCATGGAGTAAAATGACTTGGTGCTCCACGCCTCATTATTTTCATTTTAAAAATTCAAACTACTGATCCGAACCGCTCAACATGATCTCCATATTGAAATGTGCTTGGAGACCAAATTTTACATTTTTTCGAATTTTTTTACTATTTATTAAGCCACTTTGAAAATTGCTGATCCATTGGTCCAGAATTTTTTACTGTTTTGCTACTGTTCATCTGGATCACCGATTTTCAAAGTGGCTTAATAAATAGTAAAAAAATTCCAAAAAATGTAAAATTTGGTCTCCAAGCACATTTCAATATGGAGAACAGCTTGAGCGGTTCGGATCGATAGTTTGGATTTTCAAAATGAAAATAATGAGGCGTGGAGCACCAAGTCGTTTTACTCCATGGCTTAGCTAAGCCCAGCTCATATATATATATATAGAGAGTGGCTAATATCAAAACGTTTGTTCCTGAGGTATGGAGCAATCAAGTTTTAAACCGTCCGATCTGACTGAAGATTCGTGCAGAGTGGATTGATCTGATCTAAAAAGTTTCGCTGGAACAATAAAACTTCTCTATCCATTAACTGGACGTTACTGGACCCGTCCAGTGGATTAACCCCCCAAACCCCGTCCCCCTCTCTCACACGCGATCTCCCTTCTCTCTTTGACTCTCTAAACCTAAATCGCACCAGGCAATTTCTGCCCCGCTCCTCGATCTCCTCTCTCGGCGCCAACTTCTCCAGCGACAACCGCTCTCTCTCGGCACATTCTCGGTAAACCGTCTTGACCCTTTTTGTTCCTTTGCTCTGTGTTGAGCTACTCTTGATGGTGGGCTGAGCCCCTTGAACTGTGAATTTCTGAGCCCCTCGAATCATATTTTTGGGGAATTTCTCGAATTGTGAAAGACGAACCTAACTGTCGCACTACTTGTGTTATGTATTGCTCGCTGCTTTTTGCTTTGTTCGGGGCTTGTATCTAAAATTTGTAGTTTGAATTGTGTGAATTGATCTCTTAAAGGGAACAAGGATCTCTTATATGATTTAAATTATTACAAATGCCTTCTCTAAAATTTTGTAAGAGACTGCGCACGCTGTATCAATCAAGTGGATTAAACATTTTTATAAATTTGATTATGTTACTAAAGTGGGCTACTATTTTTAACAATTCCTAACAGAATCTTCGGTAAATTGTGGTGCCTTTTCTTTGGTAAATTGGTAAATTGTGGTGCCTTTTCTTATAATCTTTCGGTAGTATAGTGATCTCTATGTCAGTACTCGGTAACAATTCGATGCTGTTCATTACTATGAAAGCAAAACGTAAACATGTAAATCAGAATTAAGAAATCCAGTTGTAGACATTTAGAAAACTAGTAGAGCTAATGTAATCAAGGGTAATTTGCTATTTTTCCTTTTTGTTACCGCTGGAATTTTTCTGTTCTGGTACAACTAATCTCAGTTATTCAATTAAGGGTAATATGCTTGTATTATTTGTTTTTTCTTCTTTTTAATAATTTCTACTAAGTATTGATCTGTTCATCCAATTTCAGCGGATCTGATCAATTTGATCTAGCACGGATCTAAAACTGAATCAGACGGTTTAAAACTTGATTGCTCCAAGGTGCAGGAACAAACGTTTTGATATTAGCCATTCTCTATATATATATATAGAGAATGGCTAATATCAAAACGTTTGTTCCTGCACCTTGGAGCAATCAAGTTTTAAACCGTCTGATTCAGTTTTAGATCCGTGCTAGATCAAATTGATCAGATCCGCTGAAATTGGAAATATGGCCTCTCCATTAACTGGATCTGTCCAGTGGAGTAAAACCCAAATCCCTGAGCGTTCTCTCTCTCTCTCTCTCACGCGCTTCTTCCCAAGCCAGACGTAAATCGCCTCCTCCCTCTCCTCTCCTCTCTCGGCGCGCACCGCACCGCCAGTCCCGCTCCTCTCCTCTATTGGTGCGAACGCGACTCCAGTCCTGCTCCTCTCCTTCTCCAGACTCCTCTCTAGCCACCTCGCAACTCCAGCCCTAACCCTATATCGCGATTCAAGCTACCTCGCCTCCTAGCTCCACTTCTCCAGCTCTCCTCCGAAGCACTGTAAAGGTACTCCTTTTTTGTAAAAACTTGCTATTTTTTTCAGTTTGCGTGTGAGATTATTTCTCGTTAGTGCTCTTAGTTTAGTTGTTAGAATGTATCTTGTTAGAATGCACCGTACGACTCAAGGTCAGGTTATCACGCACATGCCTCGCGACCTAGAAATCGATATGTTTCTTATACTTATCACTTGCAAAGGTTGCATTTTTCAAATTTCAATTTGCTTATGCATACCCCGACAGATGTGACTAGATTGTCTAATTTCAAGGTCCTAATTTCAAATTTCAAGATCAAGTTATCAAATTATACTTTGTAGCTTGCTCAATTTAACCAATTTAATGGTTGGTTATTCAAATTTGTCCAATCGTATAACTTTGTAAGCTTGCAAATACTTATTGGATATTAACTTTGATTTTTACTTTAATCCTAAGAGTTCAAGTTGGAAATGTCTCTGAAGAGGATGAACTGCCTTACCGGCTACTGAATTCTGGATCATCTTGGGTTAGTTGAAATTTTCTCAAAATTTCAAACTGGTTAATTTGAAACAGTCTGACTCGACTTCTCTTTCATGGGAAGTTGACAACTAGTTCGCTTGTGCAAATGGGTAAAAACCAAATATATTTAGTTATATATGTAGTTCAGTTAATATTATATGAAATAATGTACGTTTTGTATACTTTCAGAATCAGGGGCGGAAAAACTGTTTCAAGCAATCTGAGAATAGTTCAGTCTCATGTGTGCAAAAAGAAAGGGCACAAGCTGGAGTTCCTTATCCCATGGTGGGACTTCCAAATTGGCATCTCAGTCAACCAATTCTTGTCATTGTTTGCATCTAGGATTTCCATACTTCTATGTACTGTGTATAGTCAACCTGGGTAAGCTGAGATCGGTCCCAATCAGACATGTTTTGTTCATAATTTATTTTCTTCAAAAAGTAAAATTTAGATTTGATAATTTTCATTAGTTCTTAACTATAAACATTGGTCTACCAATATGGTAAAAAAAAATCATTATAGTATGGTGACCTTTACTCAAAGTTCATACAAGCTTATTCTGATACAATTCTACTTGCTTGTACCCTTACTTAAAAGTTCAGACAAGCTTATGTTGATAAAGTTCTTGTTGCTTGTGTTTCTTAACTTTCATAATTGAATAGGTACAGAGCATTTTCTTTTCTTTTTTGTTGATGGTGGAAATGAAGAACTAAATGCAGTTCAGTCGGTGTAAGCACATGCGTTTCCCAGCATTTTAATGAGGCAAAAAAGAAATCAGGCCTTGCTCCAGCTGCCATTGTTTCAAGTCGGACCTCTGACTTTATAGTACTATGATAATTGATTTGTGTAGACATTATTTTGGTTAGGGTACAATTGTTGAGGGTATTTTAGAATTGGTCCTTGTAATTTGTAAAATACTTTTGATGTTATAGTGTATGTATATATTGCACACATTTTGACTGTATTTTGTGGTTCTTGAACAGTATATACTTTTGGTTAGTGCATGTATACATTATGACTTTGTAGTACTAATAAAGAAGCGTAATATTTAATATGTTTGTGGTACATTATGACTTTGTAATGTATGTATCTTTGGTTAGTGTATGTCTATGGTACTAATAAATTAAGAAGCTAATTAAGAGAGAGAACAAATTTGATGTATGCAAGAATATGTAACAACAACAAAAAAAAAAGAATAAAGAAAAATGTCATTGAATACATTAGAAGTACATTATGATAGAAAAATAAACTTTTCAAGTATTCATATTCAAATTGTACCTGTAAAACCTTTATATGTTTATTGATACTTCGAAAACTTTCAATCCCAATTATAAATAATTAACAATATCATTCTATCAGTCACCAAAATGTATACAGATTTGTACTCATTCTAGCATAACATCACCAAAAAATCTATATGAAGCCATGCAATAAAAAGCTAAATAAAAAATGCATCCTATACAACAGGAAAAAAAAATGAAATGAAGGACCCTAATGTAAAAATTATATGCTCATTCTACATTTGTTGTAATTCTCCCAATTCATTGTTCCCACTGTGATTCTGGTACGCTGACTGTATACACTGTGCGTGCACCTCCTGGATGAGCTCCCTGTTTTGCTTTGTTCTTTCTTTGAATATTCTATTGCAGTGTTCCCTCCCTATTACAAAATGTGAAATTAGCATCAGCTCCCTTCCCGTCTTAGCAGTACCTATTTGATAGATGAAACTGATCCTCTCTCGTCCCTGTATCATTGTTTGTGTACCCTGCAACACTCCATTGTAGATTTGTTCACTTATCGGCATTTACTAAACAAGTGCCGAACTGACTCATCTTGTTGTCTACACATATAGCATTTGCCCAACTCATCTTGTTTCCTGCATAATAAATTAAACCATGTAATCATATTTATATTAATGTTTCATAAAATTGCAAGTGTGACAAAACTTTGCATACTGTTAATTCAGAGGTCTGTAGATATATGAGATCAGGTCCACCAAAGTTTACATTCGGCAACAAAATTTTGGATACTGTCATTTTCTCTCTACTGAATCCAGTGATGATTAAAATTAAGTAGAACTACCTCATAGACAAAGACAGAAATACTGATAGTAACATTAAAAATCCATGTATTTCTCAAAGTTACAATCGACATGACCAAAATAAAATCTAATTTATAGAAGAATTTAACAAAATCACTAGAAGAGATCTGGAGAAGTGGAGCTAGGAGGCGAGGTAGCTTGAATCGCGATATAGGGTTAGGGCTAGAGTCGCGAGGTGGCTAGAGAGGAGTCTGGAGAAGGAGAGGAGCAGGACTGGAGTCGCGTTCGCACCAATAGAGGAGAGGAGCGGGACTGGCGGTGCGGTGCGCGCCGAGAGAGGAGAGGAGAGGGAGGAGGCGATTTACGTCTGGCTTGGGAAGAAGCGCGTGAGAGAGAGAGAGAGAGAGAACGCTCAGGGATTTGGGTTTTACTCCACTGGACAGATCCAGTTAATGGAGAGGCCATATTTCCAATTTCAGCGGATCTGATCAATTTGATCTAGCACGGATCTAAAACCGAATCAGACGGTTTAAAACTTGATTGCTCCAAGGTGCAGGAACAAACGTTTTGATATTAGCCATTCTCTATATATATATATATATATATATATATATATATATATATATAGTGAGTGGCTAAGCTACAAACGTTTGCACCAAGGGTTTGGTGCAAACGATTTGTTTTCGGATTTTCGAAGTCCAAACGGTCGATTCGAACAGTTCAAGTTGTTCTCTATATTGAAATGTGCTTGGAGACCAAAGTTTACATTTTTTGGAATTTTTTTACTATTTATTAAGCCACTTTGAAAGTTGCTGATCACACGGTCCAGAATTTTATTGCACTGTTTTTACTGTTCACCCGAATCAGCAACTTTCAAAGTGGCTTAATAAATAGCAAAAAAATTCCAAAAAATGTGAAATTTGGTCTCCAAGCACATTTTAATATGGATTAAATATCTAACGATTTGGATCGACCGTTTGGACTTTGCAAATAGGAGAACCAAAACGTTTGCACCAAGGGCTTGGTGCAAACGTTTTGAGCTTAGCCACTCTCTCTCTCTCTCTCTATATATATATATATATAACACAATACAAATAAGTATGTATATTAATTTTTAAGATACTTTTATAAATTGAGTGGATGTGGCTTGGATATTAGGCGCAAAGGAAGCGGAGTTGAGGATTGAAATTAATGTCTGATTAGAATCTGTGTCAATCTGAATTAATTTAAAAATTAATGAGATTATTTTAAATATTGGGTCAATTTATTACCATTTAGCAACAGTTGGAATATATATTCAAATTTGAGTTCAAAGGAAGAAATTAAGAAGTAGATTGATGAAAATAATATTTTATAAAAGGAGGAACAATTTTGACGGTACCTCTCTTCCCAATTCTTCAGAAGAAAGGAACGGGAATTAAGTGAAGGGGATAATTAATTATCTCTCTCTTTTTAAAAAAAAAAAAAAAATAGGGTTTCCTTTACTTTCTTTTTGTTGGTAAAATTGGAAAAGGACAAATAAGTATTTCAGTACCCATTAATTTTGTCCATTGTTTGATATATAGTAACCGAAGAAAACTTTTTTACTCTCTCATTTGTTTAAAAGAAAATCATTTTAACCCACTTTTCTTTATAATTAAGAAGAACAACAATTAATACCTCTATTTTTGAAAGAATAATAATTAAAAATATATATGTCTATATATGATCGGAATACATGTATTTTTCACAAGCCGAGTAGGTACCATCCATAGGCTCATATAGGCGATGCTCCTAGTAAAGAATTATGCTAAATGATACAATATTAATGGATTTCCTTTTTCTTTTTTTTTTCTTTTTTTTTTGCATTCAGAAATGCCCGTAGGCCAATATTAATGGATTTCATTTCCCTATTGGACTATATATCTTGTGACAACTCAGCAGCGCCCCCATCACCCCTTATTCGCTATCTGGCCTAACAAATCTCCAACAAACACTTCTAAGAAACATCTCTGACTTGTTGGTCCCATGCTTCAGTGAACTATATACCTTAACGTTCGTGGTCATCTGCAGCGCTATGTTTTTCAATGAATCGTTGCCCGTGCTACTACCCGAGTTGCCCCTGTTTTCTTAAGGATAGGTACAAAATTTTTTTTTTTAAGAAGATTACGCACCATCCGATAAAGTGATATTATACTTATGTAAAAAATAGTAAAATTTTTTTAAAAAAAATATAAAATTTGGTCTCCAAACATATTTTATTATGGAGATCATGTTGAGTGGTTCGGATCGACTGTTCGGACTTTGAAAATGGAGATAAAGAATGTAAAGCATCTATATTGGAGCACAAAAATTATAGTGCATTTGAACCCTCCTCTAAAATTATATATTTATAAAATAATTATAAAATTATGTCTCACACTAAATTTCAACTTCATCCTATTCCTATTATATATGTATGTATCTTTGCTCCGCACTGCAGGGAATATAATGCTTGGTATTGGTTTACAGCAAGAGGTTTAACCACAAGATAAAGATAATTTATTATTCTACTTACCAGATAAACATAGAAAATTACAGGTTCATTAGACAAGCCAACTAATATTTTGATTTCACTTTTATATCCGAGGTTGTTTATTATGATGGCAACGGTTAGGATAACTGATAAGTACGTAATAACGGTTAGGATAAGTATGAGTTATGACTTGTTCTAATTCCGGGATTCTCAAATTCTAACTGGAACACGTGTCATCATCTCAAGGCATCTATTTCTTGTCCATTTTTTTCCGAAACGGAGACGACGCTTTCATCTTTCCCCTCTCTCGGTTTCTCTCTCTCTCTCTCTCTCTCTCTCTCTACCCCTTCTCTATTACGCGTTTGTCTCCGACTGCCCTCGGCGCCGAGCTACCCCTTCCCTCGCTTGCTCGGTAGCTTAATCGTTGCTAATCGAAGTCAGGTGCGTTCTTCCTCTTCCCTCTTTTGCCCCTCTTTTTCTCATTTTCACACACTCATAATTTTCGTATTATTTTAATATTTCTGTAAAATTTATTCTTTCGCCGTTGTATTCCTTGAATTGATTTCTTGGTTTGACATTGAGCTCTGTTCTATCACACATTGGGCTCTTTTTGCATGGATTCCCTCCAAATTGTTTTATCACCCCCATAATTGGATTTAGTCTGTTTTCTGAACCTTACTGGTAGAGTATAAGTTTGATTTTATTTGATTTTTTGGCTGAATTTATTGGCTGTTTGTGGAAGTATTAGGCTTGATCTGACTCCCAATATAAGTTAATCTAACTGATTCCATGGTTCTCAGAAATGCATTTCACCATTTAATAGCTTTGTGTTTCTGCAATTAAATAGCTATTAATTTCTGGATGAAGAAATTAAAATATAGGCAATTATTTGTTCGAAGAGATTAAGTCTCAGCTGTCAAATTTAATCAATATTGCTCAAATCCAATTATGATAAATTAATGCCTCAATTTTTTAGACAATGCAATACCAACTCGCGTATAGACTGGTACGCTTCACTATCTTTATTCATATGTGGTTCCTTTCTATAATTTTAGAAAGAAAATGGAGAAGGGGGCTACAGAAGTATCCGCAAATGGTGAGCACAACCTGGGAATTGAATCATTGAATTTGAACTCAGAGGAAGAAGCAACTCCAATTTCAGATTCTGAGGAAACCGAAAAGAACAGGAAATCCGAGACGCGTGTAAGAGTAGCGCCTAGGGTTTCAGTTGAAGGCACTGGACGTTCAAACCGAACTGTGCCTCAGCCATTTGCACTTGCCACTGAGAAGAGGGGGAGCCGTGCACATGTGACAGACGGTGTGGTAAAGAAAAATGAGGTAATTATTTCATTGGAATAATTTCATTTGTGCCCCTGCAAAGCAACAATATTATCTATACTCAAAAACGACTGATATGCCCCCCCTCTAAAGCATGTACATTACTGACCAAGGCTTGAGAACATTCTGATCTGATTGGTTTTAGGTGTTCCCGTGTTTTATAGTGATATGCATGAAGCTTCTTTGCTTCAATGGTTGCATATTATACTTCTTTATTTGGCATGCTGCAGGTGAAATGGCCCCTTAGTTTTCATTTTCATGTTGTGCTCCTATAGTTAAGGAGAATAATGGGTCAAATCATTCTATACATTTTTCCAAGTTCTATGCATACGCCGAAATTGGGATGTGACTGGTTTGGCCTCCTCCTCTCCAATTTACCTCCAGTTTCCTCAAACAATCAAAATCAGGAGAGCCTAGTTAAGGCTTAAACGGCAAAACTTAGGGATTAACTAACCAGCATCGCATAACTAATGGTTAATTCAGGTGAAGTTTGTTTATGTAGAGACTCGGTCAGACCAATAAGGGTTTGCATTTATAAGGATGAGTGAGTCTATGGTACTATGCATATCACGGGTTGGTCTGTAATATTTCTGTTTTCAAAATCTTAACGGTCGATCTGAACCGTTCAACATGATCCCCATATGAATATGTATTTGCAAACCGAATTTTATATTTTTTAGAATTGTTTTGCTATTTTTTAAGATAGGTAAAAAATAACTTGATCTGAAAATTCTGGACCATCCAATAAACAGTGATTTTCTACCAATTTTAGAAAATAGTAAAAAAAATTAAAAAATATAAAATTCGGTCTGCAAGTACTTATTCATATGAAAATCATTTTGAACGGTTCAGATCGACCGTTAGAATATTGAAAACGAAAATATTGATCTGTATTACGGACCAAATCGTGATATGCATAGTACCATAGACTCACTCTATAAGGATTATGTAATTTCCCATCTTTTTGTACAGGTGAATGGGGACAAATCTTATCAAGTGAAAATTGAGGGATACTTCACAACTAAGGTTAACTAGTGGCCAAAATTTATTAAATTGATGTTTGGTTTTTTTAGGCTAAAGTAGTTTAAATAAGATCTGGTTACAAAACTGAGACCTATTTAGGTTGGGTTGCAGAACTAGTATTAGTTTCCAGTACTGCATATTGAGGGTTAACTGAAGCAAATATAGTTAATCTGAGACTCAGTTGCACTGACACTTGAGAGTCAGGTGAGCGCATATAATTGAGGATTAGTTAACACTTGATTAACATTCTTTTTTATTTTTTTTTACAGGGAGCTTCACCTGTGTCCTCAAGGAAGCCTTTGCAACCAGAAAATCAAAACTACCAAGATGAGGAGGATTCCTGTTCCTTATCTTCTCTGTATGGATATCTCTTCTTTTCCTTGTCTTTTTTTTTTCTTTTCTTTTTTATTGCTTTAGAAAATATCACTTCTATTTCACTGATAATAAAAGAGGAGCAATTGCATTTGTTGCATGATATTTTCAGTTGTAGCCCTGTAAAACAAGAAATAGCACACAGGCCCTACAGAACATAAGAAAACATCACATACACCTCACGGCAAACTATATTTATTCTCTATAACGGGACCTCGGCCATTATCTTTAATATATGCCGAAGCTGCATATCCTCCCTCACCATATATTTTTTCCTGACGATTGAGTAAAGATGGTAAATTGAATATTTCAAAGAAAGTAGGGGAGATATGCATGACATTTGCGAGCTGGCAAGTATATACTTGTGTTTGATGTTTACAGGACCATAAAATGAAGCATTTCCTTTTGATAAATAAGCACACTACATTATGTGGAATCCAACCCTTGAACTTAGTCTTATTTAAGGCATACAAGTTATGTCATTATATTCATTTGCGATATTGTGCTAATTAAAATCAATGAGCTCAGTTGTTAGGCAAAGAAGGACGGTCAAATCTTCTTTTGTTTTTTTTTCTTCTCCTACCGTAACATTCTCATTTTTTATATTGCAAAAAATACAGGAATAATCAGACAAGATCTAGTAAACCTAAGAGTACAGTAGCTAGTGCGCCAACTTTTCGCTCCAGCGAACGTGCTGAGAAGAGGAGGGAGGTTTGCATCTTTTACCCTTGTCAAATTTTAAGCAACTTATTGGGTAACCCTATTATTAAAGGTGGATAATCTTTACCTATTTAGTCCCTGAGAAAGGAAGAAATTATCTAGATACCTCAACCCCTCAAGGTGTATCTTCGGTATTCCTAATTACCGCCTCCTTTTCCTATGAATTCCTAAATTTAGGAATGGCATTTGTAATCTGGTCTCCCCTTGCTGAATAATTAGGGATGACATTGGGTTAATGGATTCAGGTTGGTTGGAATGTGACCCAACCTGTTCTCAAGTAACTACCTTCTTTTGTCAACATGAAAAGGCTAAAATAAGGGCCAGATAAATTTTTGCTAGGAAATACAAAAAAAGAAATATTATTGTGTCCAGAACCTGCCAAATTACACAACATGTCCCGGCCCTGTAGGTTTGTATATCTGGTGAAGTCATGATATCGCTAATCGCTAACCAGCTGATCAAATCCCACACATTATTATCCCATAGAGAAAGCTAGTTTTAATGGTTTTGGAAAATGTGAAGAGGAGGTATGTCTGGCAGATTCTTTTTTTGTAGGGATATATAAAATGTATCGAGGTTTAGACAGTTATGCGCCAAAGTTTCTTCTAAATAATTTGAAGAGCGTAAGACTGGTTTTAGCTAAATTAATGAAAGTATCTTTTTTCTCTTTTTATTTTAATTCAGTTCTATACAAAACTAGAGGAGAAGCAGCATGCTATGGAGGCAGAGAAAATGGAAATGGAAGCTAAAACAAAGGTTGTTTTCTAGTCTAGGGTTATCTTTTAAGAGGCCCTCATTTACGGTTTGTTTTTCTCAGGAAACACCCATTATGAATTCTCTCTGTATCGTTGGGAAACATTGAAAGTAAATTTGGAACTGTTAGAAAAAAGAATGACTGCGTTGCCCTTAATTTCCAAGTATAAAGAACTTAAATTTTGTTTAAGATCTCAAACTTGATACGTGATACTTGTAAGCACTATTCGACGTTTTCATTAAAACTTAGAAATCTTCTCTGAGATTGTAGCCCTCATTGTTTCTCAAATGAGAAAATTAAATGTTTAAGTGAAGCTTTTTGCTAAGGATGTTGGAGTGCAGATTGTCAGGATAAAAACCCCTCTAAAATGGAATATCTTGGGTGATTCCGCCAATTTAGAAATAATGTCGGTGCTTTTCTGCAAAAGACCCCTTTTTTATAAAAGCATAATTTCACTGTAATTATGCTAATTTATGTCCCATTCCAACTTATAGGAAGAGCAAAATGCTGCTTTAAAACAGCTGAGGAAGAGCTTGAAATTCAAGGCTACACCTATGCCTAGCTTCTACCATGAGGGACCTCCTGCAAAGACTGAACTTAGAAAGGTACATTTTATCTCAAACCTTACCCAATGCTTCAAGTCAATATAATCAGGGGCGGAACCAGAAAATTTAGATTGGAGGGACTGAAATGTAAAACGAATAATGTTGGCAAGTGGATTTGAACTCAAGTCTCCACAAACACAAAGTGGAGTTCTAGCCACTAAGCTAAGTCAAACATTTAGTATTTTATGAGGGGTCTAAACTATATAAACACTTTCTAAAATTATATAGTATAAAAGGATCAAATTGTTGATTTGTATTATGGGGGTGGCTAAGCACCCGTTAGCCTATGAGTAAATCTGCCCCTGAATATAATCATTGCAATTTCACTCTTACAACAATGTTTATCAATAAATGGGATTCATAATAACAATCGAGAGTTTACAAGGTTTAAAATTTGTTTTAGTCAGAAATTTGAATATTTAAACTGGAAAGCAAGTTAAATTTTTTTACTAAATCTGCAAAGCGTATCTTGATTATGCTTGATTAACTAACTACTTTCTATCAATTTTTTTCATTCAATAAATCAGGTTCCTCCAACACGTGCAAAATCACCAAAACTTGGCAGGAGAAAGAGCTCTGGTGATTCTTCCAATTCCTCCCCTAGAGATGCTTCTACTAATGGTGGCACTCGCGAAAGGTCACAGCGCCACAGTTTGGGCAACTGGCACAATAAAACCAGAAGCAATTCTCCAGCTAGTGCTTCCAAGGCCCAGAAATCCCTTAAACCAAAAGAAGAGCCCAAACCCGAAGGGGAGGACGCTCACCTGACAACCCCAATTGACGAGGATGCAGCAGCTGATGGTACGGTTGAGGCTTGATTCAAATTCTGAAATTCTAAAATTTATCTTTTTATTTTCCTAATTTTGCCCGTTTAAGAGAAAAATTTGGCCTCTGTTGTTCTTCTCTGTTCATCTTTTCATTTATTTCTGGGGACGTCGGTGAGGTTATGGAATTATTTGGGTAGAGAACTTCTGGCTGAGACTGAGAATGTGATGTCATGTGATTGTAACTTGTAAATTTAATGTGATGTTAATCATGTTATGTTGTTGGCATCCTGTTGTTATGCTCAACAAGTTATTCGAATGCTCAAGAACTTCTAGTTTTGCTAAATTCAAGATGTCATAATTTGTTTCCCGCATGCTTTTTTCAGTCTTGGCCTCTTGGGGCGAAAGAATTGAAGTAGGGGAAAGTGAAATTGTTACATGTCTAAAATGAAGTAAGAGTGAGGCTAAGTTACTATGCATAGCGCATATGAGTGGAACCATTCAACATGATTTCCATATGAAAATATACTTATTAATTGAATTTTATATTTTTTAAAATTATTTTACTATTTTTTTTTAAATGGGTAGGAAATTACTTGATCTAATGAGTTAATAATTTAAAAGTAGTGATTTTTTAGTAGAAATAGTATTAAAAAAATTATAGAAAATGTAAAATTTACTCTTGCAAGTATAGTTTCATAAGAAAATTACGTTGAACGATTCAGATCAATGATCTATGTAGATCAACTATTTGGTTGAAAACAAAAATATTAATTCGTAGTACGGATCAATCCGTGCTATGCACAGTATCATAACCTCGCTAATGAAGTAATTATGTTTTGTAGTTGTTCAGATAACTAATGAACCAAGTTTGAAAAGCATTATTCGTTGGGGGTTCATCCACCTGTCACGTACACTTCTTGAACCGCAAAATGCCTGAAATATGAATTATGTTCATGTACAATGTCAACTTAATTTATTCTAAGAGGTCATGTACAAATTCAAATTACACAAAATTCACACTTAATTTAAAATACACATGATAAACAGGACAATATGAAATTATGTATAAATTGTCTTGTCAAGGTATGAACAATGATTAATGAACCCGTACAAACGGAGCAATCCCAAAGTGCATTAAGAGATGACAGATGAGACGTATAACGTATTGGCGTATTATCTTATCTTGCATGAAAAAAGTTGAACGGTTGAGATCGGAATAATAATATGCTGACGTGATCTAAATCAATCCGGTTGCGTTCGTCAAGAGATAAGAGTAAGACCAACTCTTTCCTACCTATTCCTAGCCTCCTAGGAAAGACCTCTCAGACTTCACTCTCCACTGTCACTCCATGGTTACTTCTGTCCTCTCTCGCTCAATCTCTCTCTTTCCCAATCCCAAAAGACCAAACCCTAAACTCACCTTCCCTCTCTGCTCTTCCTCTAAACCCTCCAATAATGGCGCCCTGCCTGACAACAGCACTGCTAAGACGAAGACGAAGACGAAGACGAAGAGGAGGAGGAGGGGGTCGTACGGAGGCTCCCGGAAGTCAGTCATCAAAAAGAGCTTCACGCAGGAGCAGGTCATTTTCGAGACCCCACTGTCAGACCACCCCGTTGTGGGGATCATTGGAGGCGGCGTATCAGGGCTGCTTTGCGCGGCCACGCTGGAGAGAGAGGGGTTCGCTCTACCGTTTTCGATACGGTATGTAATTTGAGGTGGAACTGGCATACGGGAGTTGCGTTCAGTTGTTTCCAATTTTCAAAAAAATTCGTGTAAGCATCAGCTTTGGATCATCTGTGGCCGTTTGACATTTCAATTTTGTTAGGTTAGGTGAGGTGTCTGTTGAGTTAGAGTGAAAAAATTTCAGCTGTAAGTTGCAATTATTTTTGGCTTGGGTTGTTCAAAGGTTGTTTTTGGTTCAGATCAATGTGTTATGATTTAGTAAATTGTTTGACTTCTCAAATAATATCGGCTTGGGTTAGGTCCGGTTGGGTTGAATTTTGGAAATTTAAATTTTCAAAATTCTCAGGCCAGGTCAGGTTCGAGCGGGTCCCCCACAAGTCAAATTTTGCCAGCTCTACCCATTGTGTATTGTATTTAGCATGGTACCAGTACCATCTGTTGGTACATAGCAGTACATTATTACTGCTCCTTACTCCTCACCCCTATGCGTTTGAAACCTCACATTAGAATCCTTATTATTTTAAGCTTTAGATTTTCTTGCTTTTTGTAAAAAATGACTGCCAAGGATAATTTGCTAACAGTTCAGCTTTATGATTTTCTTGCTTTTTCACTCATTGCATAAAAAATAACTGAAATTAAGATTTTGTAGTGCTTTATAGGGAATGCATGGCTTAGGTGGAAGGATGGCCACAAGAGTAATAGATCCACAGCCATTGATTTTTGACCATGCTGCACAATTTTCCACATGCAATGATAAAAGATTTCAGAAGTTAGTTGATAGATGGCTAGAGGAAGGTTTTATTCGTGAGTGGAAAGGAAAAATAGGAGAACTTGAAGCTGGTGGAAGTTTTACCCCAATGCAGGATTCTAGACCGAGATATATTGGTGTCAATGGGATGCGCTCCCTTGCTGATTCTATCTTAAACCAGGTTCTCTCTCTCTCTCTCTCTCTCTCAAATAGTTGCAAAAAAGCCCCTGTCTACTAATAATCTGCAAGTCTGGCCCCTAACTTGTTGTAAATTGGAAATCCTTTTGTGGCTGATTTTTAACACCGACAGTATCAGATATTATTGAACAGATTTTAGTGTAAGAAACTGATGAAAAATTACATGAGTGATATAGGTTGTTCAAAATTTTGGAATGTTACATGAGGAAATGCTGTATAACAATGTTACAACAAGAGCAATTTATACTTTAAATTGTCCAATTTCTCACAGTTAATCACATTGTTAAAGTGCATGGATAGGAGTGCTAGGACACATTTTTCTATCAACGCTTAACACTTTTATTTCTGGGAAACAATCAGAGAATTTTTTGTTGTTGTTTTAATAAAGATTCTGTTTCGAAGGATTGTATAATAGTCTGATTGCAATAAACTCAAAAGTACAGACTAGAACTGATTGGTGTGGTGAGACCATGTTGGATAAGCAAGATAGAGCCACTGAATGGTATTTGGTACTTATCCGAGAAGGACAAACTTCATGGCCAATTTGATGCAATTGTAATTGCGCACAATGGTAATCCAAACAATCAGCTCTTCTAGATTCAGATTCTAAATTTTTAATCTCCAATACTCATAGGAAGCTTATGACATTTTAAATAGGAAAATGTGCAAATCGCTTACTTTCTACCTCAGGCTTGCCTCTTCTAACTAAGCAAATGAAGGTGCGTAGTGCTTATCTTCAGTTAATAATTTACAGTTGAGTGAGGCTATGGTACAATGCATAGCGCGGATTGGTCCGTACTATGGATCAATATCTTTGTTTTCAAAGTTCAAACAGTTGACCAGAACTGTTCAACATGATCTTCATATGAATATGTACTTGTAGATCAAATTTTATATTTTTTAGAATTCTTTTACTATTTTTTTAGATAGGTAGAATATCACTTGATCTAAAGATTCTAAACCATTCAAAAGTATTGATTTTTCTAAACCAATATGCGCTATGCATAGTACCATAGACTCACTCTTAACAAAATGTTGATATATTGGCTGGTAGAACATTTTGAAATAGTCTTAAATTGCATCGACATCATATGTTGCTTGCAAAAATAACACCCACTGTTCTTATAGAGACTTGACCTCAGTGCTATTTGGGCACTTCTTGCGGCTTTTAATGACCCTCTCCCTCTCCCGAAAAACATGGATTTCGAAGGGGCATTTGTTAATGGTGTTGAATCCCTCTCAGTGGATGGGAAACAACTCTAGGAAGCTTCTCCACTTAGGAGGCGGGGCACCTCACTGCTGGACCTTTTTAGTACTGCGACCTATGGAAAGAGGAATAAAGTTCCACAGGTCAGTTACTTCGGCCTGGTACTACTGGTTGGTGTTTATTTTGGTAACACTAGCTGTTGTGTTTATCCTGATACTACTACTTTACCTATTATGTTTTCAACTGCCATTGTTAAAATACTCAAATATGGACATAATCAAACAAAACACCCACTAAAACCAGTAAATTTACTGGTTCAAAACTACAAATAGTTGATGTATTTTGCTTTGACCTTCTGACTTCATTTTAAATACACAAAAACAAAGCTTGCAAATTATAAACAAAGAGATACCAATATGATCTAAGAGGTACCAGTATGGCATGGGTGGTGGCCGGATGGAGAATCCATGAACATAAGAAACATTTCCTTCTTAAAAGTTATGAACTTTTGCAAATTTTGAAGGTCTATAAGATAGATTGAATATATCTCTGAAAATACTCTATTTTTTAGGAAACATACCAAATGTAACAGCAGAGAAAGTAAAACAAGAGATGCTTCATGTGTGGAGCTTGCTCTAGGTTTGCCAAAAGGTGGGCTTCAGCAGCCATTTTATACACGGGTTCAGCTATGGTATGATTTACTTTAATCTATTTATTGCCAGTTGTAATAATTACTAAATATTAATTGAAAAGCTGCCTAGTAGTCTGTGAAGTAAATTTTGCAGAAGAATCCACTTCTTCATCAATAAATTATAGAAGAACCTCAACACTTGCCGAGAAACTAAAGTTGTCCCCGACTCTCATTGTTGACCTTTAGGAGTATTTTATTTTCCCACCAACTATGAGAAAATGACAAGTGTAGCTCTTCTAAAACCAAATTAAGCAGCACTCTTTTATCTAAATTACAGATTCACCATTTCAAATACCAGTGGTCAATCTGATCAGCAGGCTAAGTTCTGTTACTAATTGTAAATCCACTTATAGGGGTGCTGCATTGCCAAAGAACACTCCAAATGTGGCATGTATTTTTGACCCGCTCGGTCGAGCTGGGATTTGTGGTGATTGGCTTCTTGGATCAAGTGTAGAAAGTGCTGCTTTGAGCGGAATGGCACTTGCGAATCATGTAAATGCATTTTTTTTTTTTATCATCATTAATTTTTCACTTTACCTCTTGACCAGCAGTACTGTGCTATGGAAACTGTGTCAGTGCAAGCAATTTTTTTTTTCTTTTTTGTTTGCTTCGCACTTTGTTTAGATGTACCGAAATTATACCAATTATCTTAGATAGTACCAAAATTATACCAGTTAATACCTGGTCATCTAAAAAGTCCACCCTTTAATGATTTATCTTGAAAAATATCTGTTCAAGCATCTTGAGTTGCTAAAAACTCGAATTTTGGCCTGAAGAATGTTTCTGATATCTTTCAACTTGGTACGTCTATATGAAGGCAATGCATTCCCAATTATCTAATTTCAATGTGATTTGGTCAACTTATAACTGTGCAGATCGCTGATTATTTTGAAAATGGCGGGTCAAATCCCAATCAATTTGCAATTGGCTTAGAGGATACATTTCATGAAGTGCATGGTCATGACATTGGTCAGTTTCCTGGCACAGATTCTCAGAAAGTAGACATAAATAAATCTCAAATGGTGCTAACCTCGTGAGATATCAACTGCTGAAGAATTTTGAATCAACCTTTTTTTTTTTATGTTTTTTTGTTGGTTCAAACGATAATTAGGTGCCATGTATAATGATAGACGGTTAGGTAGGATTTTTTTTTTTTTTTTTTTGGTGGTATTTGAGATTTTGGTAGAACGGTGCTGTCAATTCGGTGTGCTGCTTCGCATTCGCAAAACTGCAATCGTTGTTATTTGTACTTTATTGTTTCATTTCATATCTTCGTTAGTCAAAGGTTGCACCTTCTATTCTAAATTAATGCGAGAAAAGTCTCCTGTTTTAAATATATTTCGTACAGCAACTACAAACTACGGACAATTGATCTTATTTAATATGCAGTGCTTGAGATAAAAATAGAAGGATAAACCAAGAATAACAGAGCAATACAGAATCGCTAGGTTTTCATTTCAACCAACTAATAACATAAACCACGTACTATTTGATAAAAAAAAAAAAACCTTAAATAAAGAAATAACAGAACCTAGTGGTCTTAAAGAAAAAAGAAGGGTACTCTTTACACAAACACAAGCTAACTTTTCACAGACACTACGAGTCCGCAGTCATAACCTAAAGCATCAAATTGGAGCCGCACACGTGGTCCTAAAGTGACCCGTCTGGTTGCACCTGCTACAGTGCACAATCCGTTTGACTCTCCCTTTATCCTCAGGGCGAACCCGTTCTTCCTAGGCCGACCTGGTGGCCTCAGAGACTTGGGTGGGTTGTATCACCTTCTCAATCATATTATCCCCACATGAATTAGGGTTTCCACCCACCAGCTCACCCCAGAGGCTCTTATCAGGTATAGGGTGTATCGTTTGAGAATAGTCTTCCTGTAGGTCGCCACAGTGAAACAGCTCTCAGTGTACCGATGCACATTCTGACGACATGACACAAGTGCAGCCACACCATGTGCACAGGGAAGGCCATAGAGTTGCCATCCACGGCATAGACAGCATCTGTTGCGAATATCAACAATGTTGGTCCCTTCATGTTGCGAAACCACTTCAAACTCAGCCTCATTGGCACGGCCCACTTGGTACCCACGGGCCCGCTCAATTGCCTCAGATACACGCCTCTCAGCCGACGGTACCAAATAGTACTCCATTGCATACTTGCCTCGCGTCTCTCATTGAACCAAGTCATCAACTGCCTCCTTATACTCTCCATCATTTGAATAATGGGCAATCCAGAAGCTTCTAGAAGCCAGCTGTTCATCGACTCAACTATGTTGGCCGTCAAATGCCCATAACGGGTCCCATCAAAGTATGCAGTTGCCCACAAACGGGGTGGACGATGCCGGATCCAGTAAGCTGCCTCTTGTGAAATATCTTCTATTTCTAAGATTTTTGCCTCGAATTCTATAACTGTCAAGGCATGTGCTGCCTCCCATAAGAGATTAACTAGCATTGTATTATTGAACTCCTTCCGGAAGCTTTCACTGAGGTGGCGCATGCAATAGCCATGAAAAGCAGTAGGGAAGTTGTACTCAACCCCATCTACTATACCCTTTCTTCGGTCTGACAAGATAGTTAACCGCGGCATGTTCTCAGTATTTGCCTCAAGAAGTGCATGAAGTTCTGACAAGAACCAAATCCAATTATCATCTGTTTCTTCATCCACAACCCCAAATGCCAACGGGAAAAGAGCCCCATCTCCATCAAACCCAGTTGCAAGAAGTAACGTACCAAGATATTGCTCTTCAGAAGGGTACGATCTAGACCAATCAGAGGCCGACAAGCATTCACAAAACCGTAAATTGATGCATAATACGAAATGAAAAGCCTCCGAAAGCAACCATCATCTTGGTCACCATAAACTGTTGCAGTACTGCCAGGGTTGGTACGCACCACTTGCTCACAGTATTGGGGTAATAGCCGGTAACCTTCTTCGAACGAGCCCCGTACCGCCGCCATGATTCTCTCTTTTCCTCTCCAAGCCTGTTTGTATGACAAGGTAATGCCATGCATTCTATGAATCTCTTCTAGAATCTCTTTGGGCTTGTACTGCGGATTTTCACGCAATCTTTCTTCAACAGAATTTGCAACCCACTGCACCGATGCCTGTTGGTGGCCAAGATGAGCTATGCCACTACAGTTATGGGTGTCATTAATGGTACGGATGGTGAAGGTCGGTACGCCCGGTAACTTGGCTGCATGGATCCTCCAGGGCACCCATCAGCCGCACACCTGGCTGTGAAACGGGTCTTGTCAGACTTCACCGTTTGGATCTCAAAATGGCATCCAATAGCTGCATCACGTATGGCACGACGACATGATTTGACATCAGGAAACTCTTGGCCCACTGCTAGCTGGTAATTCGGGCTCACTACAAGCCGACGGGATTGTATCACTGGAGTTGTCTGTGCAATAACTAGCTGATGATTTGACATGTCATGAGCCGGCTGTAGTGCGAGCTCTTGAGTGGGGTCCATTGTGAGATGGTCTATGCTCTCATCGAGTTCATGTGGTTCAGCTAGGGTTAGCTCATGGTTATCAGATAAACCCATATTGTGGGCCTCTGTATCATGCTCATGAGCTTGACCCAAGGCAAGCTCATTTGTGTGGCCCAGAACTAACCTATTGTCATGGTGGTGACTGAGACCGAGATCATGGTCGTGGTCGTGGGTTTGACCTAGACCTAGGTCGTGGTCATGAGTTTGACCTAGACCTAGGTCATGGTCATGGTCATCCTCATGGGTTTGGCTTAAGCCGAGACTATGGTGGGGGTGACCAAGGCCAATAGAGTGTCGGGACCTGATACCAAGGTTGTGGGTTGATGTCATGACGAGGTCATGAGGGTGAGGGTTTTGGCCTAATGCCAGGTCAGGGTTCTGGCCTAGAACCAGATCGTGATTTGCCATTTCAAAGAATTTCACCAAGTTGTAGTAGTCCTTTTCAGGTTAGCTCAGCAGAAAATCTGAAAAAAGACATAACATAGGACTAAATAGTGGTTAGATCTTTGTTATTTAATTTTTGAATTTTGGTCTTAACACATAATAATTGAAGCCTAATTAAAACCTTAAAATCAACAAAAAAGAATTCAACTTAAAATACACATACACACAGAAATACACACTCTTAATTTTGATTAGGATGGGTGCCAATTGACTTCCTATGAAACCATGACAGAGGAGAGGACTCCTAGGTTTTGGTGGGGCTTAATGAAGAAAAGAGAAGAAACTTCAGAAACCTCTCCTTGTAGCAATAGAGATGAGAGTAAATGTGGCAAAAGAAAATAAAAATATCGTCTCTTGGACAGAATCGATCTCTCAATTTCCTTCTTTTCTTCTCTCACTCCTCCCACAGAAAATCATATATCAAATGATCATATAAAGAGCATTACCTTGCGATCAGGAATCAAGCATCTCGCGAAGAACCAACGAAGTAGAAAAGCAAATCCTGAGTAAGCAAGAAAAAACATACATTAAAATCAACGATCGACCTGAAATTCAAAAGAAATCATAATAGAACGGAGAATCCCTACCCAGAAGTAAAAATGGCGCGAAGAGGAGTCGGGGTTTTAAACGAGGGGTAGAGAGAAAAAAAATTGAGGGGCAAAGAAGGAGACGAGAGGAGAGAAATGGGGGCGAGAATTTTGCGAGGGGGGTAAAGGAGGGATGGATAGAGGAGGAGGCTACGGCGGTGACCAAACAAAGAGGGCATTTAGGTCAGAACCTTATCTCTTTCTGCGAGATTACTATTTTACCCCTCAGAAATTTCGGTGCCCTCGTCTCAATTTTCCATACTACCCCTCGGGAGCAATTCAAGCTGTTAGTAGACCATTTCCTATTAAACAAGTTTGATTTGCCTGTAGCTAATATTTTTGTGTTTTAATGTAGCGAGTCATTTTACAGAGGTAATGACCCGCCTAGTCGATTACTGGAGATAAGTATGCCATAGACAACTATAAATTTAGGTTGCCGATTGATCGCGAGATTGGGTTTAACTACGACTTGTATCAGACAAACTACGCAAGCGACAAATTAGAACAGTGAGCTGATATTAACACCACAATTTTTATTATTAACAGGAGGGATCTTTACACCGTTTTTTTTTGACACATTTTGACATCTACCATTTTCAAAGTTCAAATAGTCGATCCAAACCATTTAACATAATGGATATATTAAAATGTGTTTGGAGATCAAATTTTACATTTTTTTTCAATTTTTTTACTATTTATTAAGATGGTTACAAAATCGTTGTTTTCAGACTATTGAAAAACAACGATTTTGTAACCCTCTTAATAAATAGTAAAAATATTCAAAAAAAATGTAAAATTTGATCTCCAAGCACATTTTAATATGATGATCATGTTGAACGGTTCGGATTGATTGTTTGGATTTTGAAATCACAAAATTGACCTATAAAAAAACAGTGTCAAGATGTGTCAAAAAAAAGGGTGTAATTGGATCCCTCCTGTAATATATATGTAGATTAAATTACTCTTCTCTAGAAACTTCCTCCAGTAATTTTTTCTTTCATGAGACGGGATCCAATTACAATTTTATAGTGACACGTCTTGACACCATATGTTTATAAATTATTTTTGTAATTTCAAAATTTAAACAGTCAATCTGAATCGTTCAACTTTAGCATGATCTCTATATTAAATTATGCTTGGAGATCAAATTTTACATTTTTTGAAACCTTTTTAGTATTTGTTAAGATATTACAAAATTATTGTTTTCAGACAATTATGAACCATTGAAAAACAATGATTTTCAAAACTTCTAACATAATAGTAAACAATTTTCAAGAAAAGTAAAATTTGGTCTCCAAGCACTTAATATGGAGATCGTGTAGGACGGTTCTGATCGACCATTTGAATTTTAAAATTATAAAAATGACTTATAAACATATGGTGTCAAGATGTGTGTAATTGAATTCCTCCTCTTCTTTCATTCATAAATGTATAATTTAACTTCCTTACGTATTCAATTCAATAAAATAATATATATTTTTTAGATTTGATATTTATAAATCTCATTGCTGCCAAAATTAATGTAAATGAAGATAAGCAACAGATTATGCATAACGGAATGGAATAAAGTATAGATTATTTATGGAACAGTTTTGATTTAAAATACAACAAAATAATAAAAACAAAATATAAATATCAGAGAACAAAATAATAAACAATCACTTAAAATTAAGTTTGATCTACATATAAATTAATAAAAAAAATATCTCTACCAAAAAGTCCATCTATGTTATATTGAAACGACAACAACCTCCATTACACTCACAATCCACAAAATAAAATTGCACTGATAGATAATATCATACATTTTTTACATAATTAGAGAATTGATTTTTGAAATAGCATTGCATATCTTCGCCTATCTCTATTTTTATTTTGAAAAAAAAAAATGTACAAAGCCGATGAGAGCCTTAATTTATCCTGGATAATTTACCAATTGAGGATCAATAAATTATTATTAAAATTAATAAAGAGCATAATTTTTAAAAGGAAACAACTAGCTCAGGTGGGCAATTAAAAAGGGTCAAATCTGTCTCTTGTATAATATATATTGAATATGTTATGTTAATTAACAAAATTTGTTGTGTTAATATCAGCTCTCATTATAACATGTGCAAACAATTATAATGGCTGATGTTATAATTACAATATCAATTGTAAGATGTAAATAATGATTAATTTAGCAAATTCTTTATTTAATTATATGTCTAAAATTGCTACATCAATTTGCAATTATCAATCATAGAGATAAAGTATTAAATGGGTCTAATAAAACTAAAATTTGAAATGATTTGCAAAGATAGAAAATATTTGATTTTGTTTAAGCAATAATAACACAAGTGATAATAAGTCGGCCTTATGGAAAGCTGTTCTCACACTATGCCAATTGTGAGAGTTAGTTCTGATTGGAAAATAGGTTCAGGTATTTTAGTGCGGTTTTGGTTGGATCGTTGGTTAGGTGACATTCCTTTAGCCAATATTTATCCTCAATTATTTCAGATTGTGTATGATCAAGATATTTTGGTTTCTGAAGTGTTTCATAATAATGTGTTCAATATTACTTTTTCTAGACAACTAAATGGTCCATCTCTTAGGGTAGGGGTGTCAATGGGTACGATACGGGTAGGGTGGAACCATTTTCATACCCATACCCACTAAGAATTGATCTACCCATACCCTACCCATACCCGTTAAGAATTTGTCTTACCCTACCCTACCCACACCCGTTATGATTAACGGGTAACGAAACGGTAGTGGGCGAATAACGAAAATACTAATATAATGGTTTTACTATTTTTACAAATAAATCATCTAAATTTATCATGTTATACATACGTCATCACAATTACTAATATAAAAATGAAAATACAAATATGTAATTAATTCTAAGTTTCTAACTAATAGTTTTTTATAAAGCAAAAATAAAATAAAAATCACAAATATCTCTTCTAACAAATTTAATTTCAATTTGTTAACTAAATAACAAAACATTCAGCAATATGGAAAACATGAAAATAAATAAATTGAATATAATATTGATATATCTATATATAATTTATTTCATATAATTACCCGTTACCCAATGGATACGAAATAATCTTTATCCGTACCCATACCCGTTTATCTAATGAAAAAAAATCTTTACCCATACCCATACCCATTAAGCTAACGAAAAAAAACCTTACCCATACCCGTCTTATCGAATACGATACGGGTAGGGTAAATGGGTAAACGGGTGTCATTGACACCCCTATCTTAGGGCATCTTTAGCCGATCAATTTTTTTATTTCCATATAGGTGATAATTTCGATCATATAATGTGGAGATGGACTTCACATGGTCAATTTACAGTTAATTCTTTATACAGGTGGTTAGAATTTGGTGGGGGTATCATATGATAGTTTTGATTGTATTTGGAAAGCTCATATTCCTTTAAAAAAAAAAAATTTGTGGCTTCTCAAGCAGAACAGAGTTTTGACCAAGGTTAATTTAGGTAATCGTGGTTGGCAGGGTGATCAGAGATGTGTCTATTGTTTAGAGTTGGAGTCTGTGAATCATCTTTTTGTTTCTTGTCAGGTGGCACATTCTATATAGTCTTAGATAGCCAACTTTAATATTTTTGTTTTTGACAGTAAAACAATGGAGAAGTTATGGGAATTAGATTATTGTACATCATTGAAGGATGTCAATCTTGTAGAAATGATACGAGGGGCTGTTTTATGGTCTATTTGGTTGGACAGGATTAGGATTGAATTTAGGAATGGTAGAATCTTGGATATACAAGCTTTAGGTTCAAGAATTGTCTCTCTTGCTTATTTTTGGGCATCACAACAAAAGATAAGATCTTATTTCTAAACTTAAGTTAATTTTGCTTTGTGATGTGAAGGACCTGACAGGTTTCACTGTAGCAATTTTCATGGAGGATACACGAGATACAATCCGTATGAATGGAGGAGGGAGCCATACGGTTGGTGAAGATGACCTCCAGCTAATGTATTTGGAGAATTTGGATTTTACAGGGGCTTAATTGATGTTTTAACTGTTTTGGTGTTTTAGTATACATCTAGGGTTGTAATTGCACTTTGTTTCTATTTGGTTTGTTCTAAATGTTTTTCATGTAGGTTAGTTTTTAATGTTGATCTTTACTTTGTTTTGGAGGGTATACTCTGATTACCCAAGTAGTTATGATTCTAGATATGTTGCTGGTACCAGATTGGTGGTACCAGCCAAACAATATATGAACTTTTGGTTTTCATTTTAATAAAAATCAGTGGCAATGGCACTTCTTTCAAAAAAAATAACATAAGTGATAAAAAAAAGACCATCTTTTATAAGAGGAGGGTTCGAATGCCTCCATTTTTTGTGCCTCTACCATGTATCCATTTTTAAAAACGTTAATAAATCAAATTTAAATCATAAATGTCAAAATAATACCGTTAGATGTGATATATGTTATTTTCTTTATGTGCTCATAAAAAATACTGTTAAATGTGATTTATGTTATTTCGATTTTGTTTTCATGTGAATCAATCATTTGAAAAATCAACGTCTAGAAATTATCCACATTAGTACGGTTTTACAAACTCTTGATGACAACCAAAACAAAGTTGAAATGTCACAATTTTTTACACGTGCATAGATAAAATGATGTAGATCATATTCAACGGTTTTATTTTGACTTTTAAGTTTTAATTTTTGAATTATTAAAATTCTTAAAAATTGAGACACGATGGAGGCACAAAAAATGAAGGCATTTGAACCCCTCATTTTATAATTGCATGAATATACTTATTTTTATTTCCTTCATTATAGTTCTTTCCAAATGGTTTTGTAATTTCAACAATAGATCTGAATGGTTCCATGATTAATGAAATCGGTAGCCCATGGAGACTACTATAAAAAATAATGTTTCTTTAATGAAATGGATCCATGAAGTACAATCCGAATGCCTCATTTTGAATATCACACTATTTTTACTTCTTATTCTTAAAGTTAGATATTTCAATTTAAAACTAAAAATATTAAAATAAAACCACCACTCATGGCCAATATCATTTTTCTCTCTGACGTCTGACCACATGACAAAAAAAAAAAACCTGATCTCTGATTGTGATAGACACAAAAAATTTGTAGACACTAATTAATATGAATAATTGAAGGCTTTAATATTCCAAACTCTTCATCTCCATTGGAGATGCCATAATTTTCTATGCATATAAAGGGAATTGCATCACTTCCATTATTTTTTTTCCTTGAAATTACTCAGCCGCCCACAACTCCATAGCTCACTTAAGGCAAACGAGGAGAAATCTAGCAACACCAAACAGAGAATGAGATAGGAGTAGGTCCAATGGGTATCGGACCTACTTTTAGGTTCAATTAGCTCTAACACCGTACGATTAGCATCAAGATCTACTCGCACGGAAATTGATACAGATTTACATGATTTTGATGCGGAGGGCACAAATCTTGATGTAGATCGGATGATCACCACACCCATTGAACCAAAGTAGGTCCGATGGGCATCAGACCTACTCTGAATTCCTTCATCAGAGCTACTTCTTACATCTAGCTCCAATGGTATCTGCCGATATGAAGAAATATAATTTATTTTTATGCCAAAATAAAAAATAAAATAAAAAAGCTTTCTGCCCGGCGGGCTCCACCTTCTCCAAATATGTATGATTTCTCGCCGCAATTTGGGCATTTAAAGCAACTCATATTCTCAACAAGCCCCAAAATCTACCATGATTTTGAACATAAAATATGCCAAGAGAGATTTGCAAACATAATCAAGTCCATGGAATAATAACAAAAACAAGCCCAAAATGGTACAAAATTATAAGAGTGATAACAGCGCATACTGGAACTTCAACTTTACGAAACATGTTCGCACCTCTTCTAGCATCAATCAATGCAATATCTTGTGGAGTTGATACAATCACAGCACCTGTTCGCAAGAACCAGAAACAACAATTCAGTATGGTACCAGACTACCAGTCATTTCAGGGGCGGATCTACACAAGTCCAGAGAGTGCTAAGCCACCCATGATTTTGAAATTTTTAATTACATATGTTGAAATTTAATTGAGTTTTTTTATTTCTTTGAAATTTTTATATAATTCAGCTCCCCTCATAAAATGTTAGATATGTGCTAGTAGTCTAGTGGTTAAGACTCTATTTTGTCAAATCCCGCTAACCACAAATTAATAATTATGCATTTTATGATTGAGCACCCCTAACTAAATTTTCTAGTTCTGCCCTAACTAAATTTTCTACTACAAGGACATCGAGATTTCCCCATGAAACTCCTCTTGTCAATTTCTTGAGTGCGCTCATTACCTAAATAAAATCATTTTTTTATCAGTAAATGCTATATTTAAAAAAAAATTCAAGAAATACTTGATTCAAACCAGATAAAAAAGCAATGCTAGTTCCGTTTGGTATCTTACAAGTACAGATTATAACAAGGCCAATATATATACGGAGTTATAACATAACAAGCATGAAAAATTCAAATAAACAAAAACAAACCATAGGACCTCTCCATACGATGGGCGCGTCCTTTTCAACTAGAAATCTGATAGACATGCACTTCAATCCATAATTCTCGATTGGAATCATCTTCATGTCTGCTTATAAAAAAAATTCAAAGATTGCCATGGAAGTGAATTAAAATGATGGTGATTGTGATGATTTCTATTATCTTTCTAAGTTGTAATACAGTAAAAATTGTAGCTAACACACTAAAATATAATAGGAAATGGTGTGATACCTTCGCTTACATCAGGTTTTTGATAGAAGGCCTGTAGATGTCGGCGTCCAGTAAAATTATTTGTGCACATACTTCCAATAAGTTATTTGTCCCCTAACCTAAAACCCAAGTTATAGTCAATAAAGAGAAAAGGTCTGAATGCTGGATCTAAAATTATATTTACTGGTTGAAAATCTATTTCATTGGGTCAAGATGAAAAAAAATCTGATTTAAATTTTTTTAGTAAATTTTATCAACATGAATTTTCAATTTGAAGGTTTGTGATCTAATTGTTTCAGACTAACTCAAAAAATAAGCCAGGCACAGTGCTATTGCATATTGTGAGAAATGCAAATTATATAAAGCGTTTAGTATCAGTAACCACAGGCTAAAACTCATAAACAATCATCCCAATAAAAAATAATTTCATTTTCCAATTACTTTTTTCGATGTTCAAATCAGGACAAGTACAACAAATAAATATTACTAATTCCCAGAAAGAAAGGAAATTGAACATGCGGTAATTGATTTCCCTACGTCGCCTTTACCAGAAGCAACAGCTATAATGTCTCTAACACCAGGAATGGACGGATTCTTCACATTACTAGAAGTTGCGCTGTAGGATCTTGCAACGGTTGAAACCTGAAAAAGGGGGAAAAAAGATGGAAAAGGGAGCATTAAAAGAGGAGGTTCATCGCATCAGTAGAGTTAGATCAATTTACAATTATTAAGGGGCTTTTTGAGAAAGTACCAAGCGGTTCGACGATTGAGAGAAAGAAAAGAATCTAACCGAAGTGAAGCAGCTGAAGAAAGAATTCAATCACCTAAAGTAACTCAAATTTTGAGTTTATATTCTGACCGTTAGATCTGTTTTCTCACGAATATTTAAAGAGCCGTACATTCCAACCCGGATTCTGGTGGACTGTTCAAATCTAAAATCAAAGTTTGGGCTACTTCAGAGGATACGGACTCCTGAAGAAATGGGGTTTTAGGGAATCAAATCCTCCGCTCAACGATGAGTTGGATTTTTCTGCTACCCATGAAAACTAAGTCCTCATCGTCTGCATTGACTCAAAAGAGCATCTTTTGAGTTAATATATCTCGGCCGTTTGATTTTAAATAGTAATTTAGAATTAATCCGGTCTCTGCCTATAAAAGTATGGGATCCTTTAATATTAATGCGGATCTAGTTTGCACGGATTAAAACAGATCAGATAGTTCAGATGCATTAACTTAAAAAAAAAATTTATAAGTTAATGCAAAGGATACAAATTCATGAAAACTAACCAATCTGCATGTGCTACGATTTTTGAACTTTCAACGGAATAAATTTAAAATACCACAAGATATTTTTTTTTTAATGAAAAAGTAAAGTTATCAGTATCACACATTTTGAATGTACAATTTGAGTTGTACATTTTCAAATATAAATAAAAAAGTAAAGTTCTTGACATATAGTAGTACAAAAATTTCGTAGTAGAACCTTTCTCATAAATACTATCTATTTCGTTTTCAAACTTGAATTAAAGGAAATTAAATAATGAGTCAAACTCAAGCGCCATCCTCATAGCATCTTCATGTTTTTATTAAGACCTATTTTTTAGTTCTACAAAGTTCAAATATGGTTAGTTTACTAATAATACAAGATCAATACTCCATTTTAATAATTGATTAATATTACTAGATGCCACTAGATTGTTTAATACTACATATATAAAAAACATGTCTAAGAAACATAATAAAATTAAGCATAAAGCTTTTTATAGAGTCATAATAATAATAGACCGTCAATTTTGTTGACTTGGTGTATGAGTCGCGTATAGACCACAAGTTGAAAAATATTTACTATCTTTTTCGTGTAACGAGTTTCATTCTCTCGTAATGAACACAAAAAATGCAATAAAATAGTCATTTTTTTTTTTCTTACAAGGAGTTTAAGAACGAGTTGAGTCAGTATGAACCGACTTTAGTAAAAAAAATGTTGAATTATTAGGCGTTTTTACATTAAATGCTGAATTATGACAAAAAGGTAAAATAACTAACAACCTTTGTTTTTTGGGCTTAGTCACCTTAATGCCTTTTTTTGGCATTAGTCAAACAACTTTTCTCTCCGCTTGAGGAACGGCGCATTAGGGTGTGTTCGGCGGACAAATGAGTTGGAAAATGGGTACAGGAATTGAAAATTTTCGAACCGATTTTTACTGTTCACGTGGGGAAAAAAAAATTTCATTCAGAGTGAATTTTTTTTTCCCCACGTAAATAGTAAACAGCCGAACAGGTCCTTAGAGATTTTTCGTGCATAATAACACCACAAAATAGTTATTATTATTATTATTTTTTATATTAGTCAAACAAATTATCGGCTGGGTGAAATTCTCATTTATTTTAATTGACTTATACCAAGAATTCTGGGGCCTTTATCCTAGTTATAGAAAGGTAAAGAGCATAGTACAAAAAATGCAAAAAACTAGAAAGAGTATTTAATTGTAACAAAAAATAAAATAAAAATCACTCTACTAGCAAATCTAAAGTGTAACTGCAAGAGGTGTAAGAACACTCCTAAGAAAATATTTACAAAAGAAATCAAAGCAAAATGCATTCAAATTTTTTTTCTAAAATACAATGTAAAAGTTACATTACGAGAAATTTTTGTTGCGGCAAAAGAAATTTTTGACAAGTAACTGAGTTTTGAGGTATTGTTTTTGGTTGTCCAAATTATTCAAATATATTTATATATATATTTTCACAAAGCATGAAAAATCCAATGCGTTATCCCTAAAAGTTATTTGACTAATGCCAGAAAAAAGCACAAAGTGACTAAAGCCCGATTTTTTTATTAATACCCACGAAAAAAAAAGAAATATCAAATATGCCCTTTGGTTGAATTTATTTTTAAATATGCCCTAACCGCCCCGGGGGGAGGGGGGGGGGCGGTTCACTCTTCCCACCAAACCGTCCCCCTATGGGGCGGTCAGCCTGTGTATACACAACCACCCCACAGGGAGGCGGTCCAATTTTTATTTTTTATTTTTTTTTATTTTTAAGATTTGAGAGATAATATGAATGAAATTTAACAATAAAAATTCGAATTTTGTTTTTAATATTTGTTAGATTACTTCTTTTATCAAATAGCTAAAATGATTACTTCTTTTGTCAATTACTTCTTTTTTAATATTTGTTAGATTACTTCTTTTTTTTTAAATTCGAATTTTGTTTTAGAGACAAATAGCTAAAATGATGAAATATAACACTAAAAAATTGAATTTTTTTTTTGCTTTGTCAAATTACTTTTTTGATAGCATAATTATACTAAAATATGCTAAATTACTTGAAATTATGTTAATTTATGCTGATTTACACTAAATTACTTGAAATTATATTAATTTTTTTAAGAGACAAATAGGTAATATGGTGAAATATAACACTAAAAAATCAATTTTTTTAAAAATATTTGTTAGATTACTTTTTTGATATATAATTAGCATAGTTATACTAAAATACGCTAAATAACTTGAAATTATGTTAATTTATGCTGAATTACACTAAATTACTTGAAATTACAATAATTATGTAGAATTATGTTAAAATACGGTAAATTACGTATGAATAGGGCCTATTTTGTGTCATCTTTCATAAATCATAAAAAAATTCCAAAAATAATAAAAATAATAAAAATTGGTATTCTACAAGTTCATTACATAACTAATTTATTGAGATAGGTAGATTGAACAATAGAAATGAAAATCTTAATCGAAAATTTCAATTGAAGTTTTGAGACTCTTCCCTTTATTTTGTGGCGATTATAAATTTCAAAATCTAACATCGCGGGCACTGACGCATGCGTATTTTTTACAAGCTTTCCGAAAAGTGGTTATTTGCTGAAATCGGACACTCGAGCGTCGTTTTATGGCCGTTTAAAGTTTCGTCGTCGTTTTTCGCCTTCTCAGTGAAGATATCATCCCTATTCATACGTAATTTAGCGTAATTTACCGTATTTTAGCATAATTCTACATAATTATTGTAATTTCAAGTAATTTAGTGTAATTCAGCATAAATTAACATAATTTCAAGTTATTTAGCGTATTTTAGTATAACTATGCTAATTATGTGTCAAAAGAAGTAATCTAACAAATATTAAAAACAAAATTTGATTTTTTATTGTTAAACTTCATTCATATTGTCTCTCAAAACTAAAAAAAAAAAAAAAAGCTGGACTGCGGCGGTTCAGTATACACTGGCTGACCGCTCCACAGGTGGGCGGTTTGGTGGAAGAGTGAACCGCCCCCCAAGAGGCGGTTAGGGCATATTTAAAATAAATTCAACCAGAGGGCATATTTGAAGTAGATCGGTTTCAACGGTTTGGATGCGTTATTTGAAGTCAATCCGCTAGGTTTTTGAGTTAAGCTCACAAAGAGGCTTGGTGAGCTTAAGAACACCTTAGTTCTACTCTTATTTAATAATTAATTAAAGATTTTGAAATACAACTTGCTATAAATTTAAACCATTTGATTAACGATAAATTTAATCAAATTTGATTATATTTCCCGGCCCTCATCGTACTTGTTATAAAGATCGGATTTAAAGCACGCTGCATCCAGTTAGGAAGAACTGGACAGGACCCGGCAGTCTCACTGAATTCAATCACCTTAAGTAACTCAAATTTTGTGTTTAGATCTTGACCGTTAGATCTGCTTTGGCACGAATTAAAGGGACTTCCATTCCATAGTTCCATTCCACACCGGGCCGAATGGGACTGGATTCTGATCGGACGGCCCTGATCTAAACACAAAATTTGATTTACTCCAGAGGATCCGGACTCCGTCTCACTCACTCGCCTTCTTCGCACTCTGCCAAATCTCGAGCAAAATATTTGCCTCCTCCCTCCCTTTCTTTCCCTCGCTTCACCTCTTCCTCGCAACACTGCGGCGCAAGATCTAAGCTTCTCTTTTTTCGCTTCCCTCTCCTCCCCGCTCTTCGTTCCCGTCAACTTCCCCTTCTTTGAGATGCCAAGGTGAAGTTACTGCTTTTGTTGAGACGCGCTTCTTTTCTGGATTTGGAAATGACTTATCCTGTAGTACAAGGTACGCTCTTTCTTAGCTTCAGTTAATCCACTAATTTCATGCTCAAATTAAGAACGCATGAACAGGACCTTCGATTTTATTCTACAATACTTTGATTTAGAACGCAGACATTTTGAACGCCAGTGAGAAAGAAGAAATATTTTGATTGCGAACTACAAATTCAACTCAATATTGATTGTAAATCCGGACCAAAGTGAAACATCTTTTCAGACATAGCAGCAAATTGTCAATATCTAACTCTACATATGTACAGTTCTACACCATCAGGAGTAAGGCGTGGTCTTGCTAGATGTAAATATCTGACTAATACTGTGTGTTTTGTACAAAAATGAGGTATGCTGGATGGGATCAGTAATTGCTGTCAATGATTGGTGCCTTATGTAACAACACTCCAATTTGATTGCTTTAGTTACCCATCAGTGCAATGCAGCAGAGACCAGTGTTACTGTTGATACTCTTGATGGAAACACAATTAAATATAATATCTAATTTCGTTGTACTGCCATCATGATTTGATGTTCTCCTTCTCTCTCTAACAGAGGCACACAAATTTGAAGTTGGCAACAGCTTTATAACAAAGCTTAACTTAAGCATTTCAAATGGTCTTCCAAATTCAACACCTCTTTCAAGTCTCAAGACAGATGAAGATGACCTGGTAAATTTATTTGATTTTCTCGATTTCATAGTTAAGATTTGGCTACATATTTCATCATTGCAAAAAGAGCATGACAAGTTCTCCTGGTGCTATTAGTAGTTGCTATTTGCAAAGAAACCATTTTATTTACAGACAAGGAACAATCCAACAAAATATTCCATTGTCCCCGTGAATTATATTTTCTTGGATCCTGGTTCTTCTCATCAACTTTGACAAGATCATTGCTTAACATCATTTTTTTTTTCTTTTTCTATATGGTTCAAGGATATAATATTAGAGAAGTGAGATGACAAATGATAGATTGAATTAAAATAGAGTAACTTGGAATTTTAGGCTTGGATGGAATTGTCAGAGTTGTGATTGTTGTTGGTTCAAATTTTGAGACTAAGCTAATTAAACTCCTAGTTAGTTTGTGAAACTGAGAATTCCTTTATTATTGTATACTTTGTCAAAGCTCAGATAGTGCTCAAGTCATTTTTAGCTTTTTCCCCCATTTTGCAAGTACCACAAATCATAGATTTTCCGTGAATGTTGATGCATAATGTTTATTTGAAGAAGTTGCATGATGTTTTATCTAATATTTTTTTCTCAGGTTAAAGGTATTGTTCAAATGCTTCAAGGCTTTCCCAGCTATTTGTTTTACTGGGATGAGGAGTTACTGTGTTTTCATGCAAAGCAAGGGATCTATGCATCTCATTTATCACAAACTACTCTCAAGCGGCTACTAAATCCTTTCTTACTCGCCAGTACATGCTTGAAAAGAGTTGAAATATTTATTGAAAAAGTCAAATATATTGGTCAGAGATACCCAACATTATGTGCATTTGCTAATTCAGTTAATTCATGGCTTAAGGTATACTGTTTATTCACTGAATCTCACTTTGCAATGATTTTGATAATGAAGTGTTGATGCTGATTGCAATTTTTGGTATTTGTTTATGAGGAAAGAGGTTAAGAGATGGTGCTCTCAAGGAGGAAGAATTATTGTTCAAGCCAGATAATGGAAAAACTACCACACTTTTAGGGCTAATTAATTCTCTTTCAAGGTTATTCGTTTTATTATTATGTTTTTATTTAAAATATCATCGCTGTACCAGTCATCCATGTTTGTAGTGTTGATTCTACTTACAACATAATTTGTCAGTCTGTGCTAGTTGATTTTGATTTTTTTTCCCCTTGAAAACATTATAATAACACTCAGTAGTCAGTATCTCGTGGAATTGCAAATAAGGACTAGCACTTTTTTGTATTCGTAATTAGGGCGTCAAAATTTTCTCCATTCACATGTAGCACTAATTACTAGTTTCGGTTAGCATTTGAATCATATTGCATTAAATATAGACAATTTTGGCATTTTGTTCCTAACTTCAGTGATCTCCTATTGCTATGAGCACAAATTGAACTAAAAGTAAAATCAAAGTAATTCTGGCATTAAAAGTGGTTTGATGTTTATATATTCTTGTTCTGAGTATGTTCGGTTTATTATTAGAAAGTTGAGGCAGTTTGGTCAATTTTTGCTGACTTGAAAGTTATTTTGGGTTTAGCTGTTATTGACAAAAATGCAAGTGTCCATAAGAATTGTAGGGTTCTATACAACAAATTGTGTATCATGAAAAAACTTTTATGTTTAGTTTGAGTTTGAAGGTGTTTACCTGTTCACAATTCTTATTACAAGTCTGTTATTAGTGACACTGGTACTGGAGGTCTATAGTATTGGCATTCACAGATGCCACAGGCAGCCAATTAATTTTCCGATATGTTATTATTATGCAAGCAATAATTGTATCTCTATTTTTTTTTCAGCCTCTGTGCTGGAGCTGAGCATCTATGTCAAATCGTATATGAAGCCGTACCGGGTGTATTTTTTTATTCTGATACAACCACAATAAATATGCTATCTTCTGAGGTGGTAGTTCATATTTTAAATCATCTATTCAACAAGCTGAGCGATGTCTGTCTTGTGCAAGGTGGCGAGGTTGTCAAAAGATACCTTGTTTATTTATTTTATTTTTAATTTCTTCAACCCAACTAATGATATATAAATTTCTTCATTCATGTGCCAGGGGGATCTCTACCAAATGTTGCTATTTTTATTTGTCGGCACCTTATTACCTTATCTTCGGGGCCTTGATTCTTGGATTTATGATGGGATTCTTGATGACCCATTTGAAGAGGTAATTCCTGCTATTTTTGTAAATATTAAGAAGTAGTGAGATCTCTGTGCAGCCAAAGCATATTAAGTGATTAAGAATCTTCCAAAGAAAGTAAAGAATAGGTGCTTCTTATGCATCCATAATGTGTTGATCATCATTAACCATAGGTTATAAATTTTTATTGTTTGTGTATGCGTTATAACTTGAATGACATGTATATCTATAAAATATGGATCCCTGTAAACCTCCTTTGTCATTTTAACTTCGAAAGATGCCTAAACAACCTCTCATCCTCATTTTTTCCTTCCAAATACATAAAGGGTAATTTTTGTATGGTTTGATAATTCGGAGTGGAGGGATATGTTGTAAGTCTACTCAGAGGTTGCTAAATTATACCTGCATCAGAAAATGGTCACTCGACTTTTGTGTCCCCCAGGGGCCATTAAATTTCATTATGTCCATATTAGGTTGGGTCCATTATTCTTCTAAAACATTAACGAAGTTCCTCCCTATGTTGCTCAATTTCTTTCTCCTCTTCATTCTACTTCTCTAATTAACAAGCACTTCTTTTTCTTCTCTTTCAATTGGTGGGAAGGGTGAAGGGGGGAGGAGTGGAGAAATAATGGTAATATTGAAAAATTAATTAGGGAAAGAAAGAGGTGACATAATGGAGAAGTGGGTTGGATAAAAATGGATAGAAATGTTCATTTAGTTATGGAAGAGAGGCAGAATGAGAAGATCTAGAGAAAAATAAACAATCAGTGGCTATGCAGGAAAAATAAAAGTTACCTGGCCAATTTGTGACATGGGTGTAGTGGGAAATTTATCCAGGGATGTAGGTAATATTTTTCATTTGCAGGGGTATAAATAATATTTGATATATCTTAAGGGAAGTCATGGAAGTTTTCTTATGGAATGGAGCTGGAATAATAAATTATTAATATATCAGATTGAAAATTCAATTGTGTGCAGATGTTCTTCTACGGCAATAGCTCAGTTTCCATTGACCAGCCATCATTTTGGGAAACAAGCTATCTCTTAAGATCAAAACCAAGGAGCGCCATCTCTCAGGTGGGGTCCGCATTGTCAGACACAACTTGCCCCCAGTTTCTTGCTACTATGTCCAAGGCCATCATGTCTGCTGGGAAATCTTTACAGCTAGTTCATCATGCCCGAGATGAGAATTTTGTCACATCCTGTATCAGTAAAACTGGTATACCATGTGACAGTCAAGATAAAAAGTCAAAAAGTGCACGGGCAATGGGGATATTAACCCTCACTGAGGTTTTCTTGATTTCTCTGGTCGGACTATCAAATGACCGAGACCATATTTTTGAGAATTTAGTTAAGTACTCAAATGATAATCCAAGTATTAAAATGGATAACAAAGAAGGTAACAATAAAGCATGGCTGAATTTCTTGTCTGATGCAATAGAAGGGAGGAATAAAAACTGCTCAGTTGGATCTGGCTTGGATTCGTTTCTTGCCTGTAACCCAGCTGTAACTGTGTGTGGAGAAATGTTACAAAAGAACAAATCCTCTTGGGGACAACTGAATATCTCGGGGAGCTTCCATTTGCCTCCATTAAATGATAATATACTTCGCAAGGCAGTATTTGGTGGCATGCATCTTGATGACATCGGTAGTATAGAAGGAACTGACTATCGGTTTGGGTTTCCATTTGGTGAAATAGAGAGGCGTAATATAGATGATGATAAAAGGGCTGTGGAGAGCCTATGCCCCTTCCCAACTATTCTCCCTTCCTTCCCGGTAAATTCTAATTAATCATATTTTACTGTACCTGTTAATGCCTTTACAAGTGTTAGCAGGTAAATGCTATTTGTACTGTGATATACCATAACCTATGTCTATTTACTCTTTTATTCTGGGCCTCTAATGGTAAGTTTCATGACTGATGGTAACTTGAGGCAAAATTGATTGATTAATATTTTTGTCTAACGTAATTAAAGGGTAACTGGGGCTTTATTATATTTTGATGCCTATTGGAGAAATAAGTAGTTTGAGACATGAATGGGTGAAAATAAAATGTGGGCTAGTTGCTCATTCGGAGAAAACTGGTTCAGAAGTTCAGATCAGTCTTGTATTCTACCTACCATACAAGTCCTGTATGGTATTTGGGTATTTCGTTTAATTGTTACAATGGGTCGCTGTAACGAAAAGTTACGAGAAAGTCCATACAAGTCATTAATTTTATGATTGTAATTAATGAAGAGCATTTTTTTTCTTTATCTTTGATTTAGGATAATAAGCCTTTGTCAGAGATATTACCTTTCCAAAAAGATAGCACACTCTCCTCTAGAGTTCTTAAATTTATTCAAAGTATGAAACTCAAGGAGTCACTCGACCCTGCAATTATTATTCAAGAATGCCTCGGTTTGTATATAAAAAGACAGGTCAGATAGCTTGGGAGGCTGATATGTTTTTTTTTTTTTTCCTTTTATTAACAAAAATCTCTCAAAGATCTTGCTATCAAGGATCATGTACCTGGTACCAGTAAGCAGGCCTCAATTTGGGGTTTAACAAACTCAAATAAGAGCACTTAATGTGCCTACATTAATCAGAATACCTTGATAAATCAAGCAAAATAAGCAAAAGCTACGGTGATTTGACCTACTTTGCACTGATATTTACTAACCCAAGCCCTAGACTATAAACCATGGATCATAAACTTTTGAAGGTCTTAATTGCTATACATGCCTTGTGTAGGTGGATCACGTTGGTAAAAGTATACTTCATAAGCTTATGGGGGAGTGGCGATTGATGGATGAACTATTTATATTACGCTCTATATTTTTGTTAGGCTCAGGTATGGAGGACAAATAAGATTGAGCATTATTTACTTCTTATTGGCCTCTCACTTTATTGTCTTTTTAGGTGACTTGCTTCAGCAGTTTTTGGTAGTAATTTTTGATAAGCTCGATAAGGGATATTCATGGGATGATGACTTTGAGTTAAACTCCATTCTGCAGGTATGGCTTTGAACAAGGAAAATGATATCTTTTTATATAACAGTTCTTTGCTGGCATCCTTGTATATTTTTTTTTGTTCTGAACTTGTTAAATTCTTGGTACAATAATGTTTTGCAGGACTCCATTAGAAATTCTGCTGATAGGCCACTTTTGAGTGCGCCTGATTCTCTGGCTGTTTCAGTTTCAAAAGAAGATGTGACCGCTGAAATCAAGAAGGAATCCACTCAACCAAATTTCGGGAGCCATAACCTTGGTATTGATTCCCTTGACAAGCTATGTTTCTCTTATAAGGTATGCCTTCAATTTTTTTTTCTTCAAATAATTTATTTATTTTTGTTGCAGCTGTAACTTTGAGTATTTTCAAATGACGGCCATTGTTCAGGGCAAAGAGTGTATCAACAAAATTATATCTCTTTACAGTATTATTTTTTCAGTAAATGAATTGAGGCATCTTTGCTGAATACCATTGCTTTGCCTCTTGCCAATGAAGTTCAGAGTCCTAGATAAGATACCAGATAAACAAGAAAGCAGGAGTTAGAAAATTTTTGTTTGTGGTCATAGTATGCAGTATAAATGGCTAAAGTGAATTAGCTTATCTATCCCTTGTTTCAAATATGAGATGCATGGTTCTTTTTTGGCTAATACAAACTAGGTTATTGGTTCTCCAAATTCCCTCGTAAAAAAAGGAAAAAGAAAATAAATCATAATGAAAAGTTCCTTTTATTTTCTTTCTGCATCAAGGATCTGAAGATATGTTTCGGTTATAGGTTCTTGGCCTCTTGATCTCATTGCAAATGTGGAAGCACTTAAGAAGTATAATCAGGTACAACTAGTTTTGAAAAAGACTGCTAAGAGTTTGTTCTATATTGTTCTTTTTCTTTGCTTTCTATTTTATTTTATTGAATTTGGTTGCATTTTAGGTAATGGGATTCTTACTAAAGGTGAAGCGTGCAAAATTCCTTCTTGATAAAACTCGCAAATGGAGATGGAAGGTATGTTTCCATGTTATCTTATTGATAAACTGCAGTACTAAACTTTGTATATCCTTCATTGTAATTTGATTTATAAAATTACCCTTTGTTGTTGGGTAAGATGGTCTTCTTTCAGCTCCTTATGGTAAATGGGATATAAACCGGGCTTTTGATGTTTTTCTGACATATTCGTTATTTGTGAAGGCCTGATATTGCTTTCTGCAAGGGGAGACATGAATTATTTTTTGCAAGGGTGTAATTATAGTTTTCAGTTGACCTTGTCTTTTCTTTTTAGCAGGACAGGAGCAGTCCACAAAATTACAAGAAGCATTTGTTAATAGAACAGAAGCTTCTGCATTTTGTCGATTCATTCCACCAATATGTAATGGAGAGAGTAAGTATAGACTAATTACAATTGTGCCATTTCTGGATTATTTTGTCGATTTATTCCACCTATTTGGATTATTTGCAAATCTCAACCCTTACATCTAGGGTACAATTGAGGAAACAATGGCAGAGTGATAGCTTGAGCCACAGAACTATCTTCATAAATAATTAATATAGAACTTGAGACTCAACATCCAAATCCTGTGGCCTTTATTTATTTTTTTGGGTTCAGTTTTGCTTGAGAAAAGGAACTTGATAGTTAAGAGAAAATTGTTAACAGGTGATATTTGGAAATACCTTAAAAATGTTGTTTTCCTAAAATGTTGGATGATATTTGCATAAGATTATTTTGTTAATCAGATTGCAAATAGAGAGCATTTGGTTCTTGTATGATAACAATGTTACCTTTACCAGCTGCAATGCTAATTATGGATCTGGCAATTTGAGGCATATTTCTATATTAGTTTGATTGAAGCTAGAAGCACAACCCTGAATATTTGTGTATTATTTATTTGTGAAACAGGTCTACCATAGTGCATGGACCGAGCTTTGTAGTGGCATGGAATTGGCAGGGTCCCTTGATGAAGTAATAGAAGTTCATGAGACCTACCTTTCCTCAATTCAGCGCCAATGCTTTGTCTCTTCTGATAAGCTGGTTTGTTTCGCTCTTTGTTGAACAAGTTTTTTATTCAATAAAATTATATTCACTAAAATTCTCGAAGTTTACAGTGATTATTGATAAAATATCTCCTTCAACTTAGAATTAACTGTTGACTACCTTGCAAGCACCAATGAAGGTTTCTTTTGGTTTGAGAAGCTATTGTGGAGATTCCATTCACATTGGTTGGATGAGGCCTAATTACTCTTTTAGCTGTAAATGGGCTTGGGTCATGATTTGTTAAAATGAAGATGTACTTTGTCAAGTGTAAAAGGATAAATTTGACAAATTTTGGCCGCTGTGTATTTATAATTTATTTACTCCACTTTGTACTTCATGAGTGTTTATTTTCTTGTTTCTCTGATATTTTTGTCATGTACAGTGGGCTTTAATAGCAAGTAGAGTGAAGACAATTCTTGGGTTAGCACTCGAGTTTTACAATATAAAACAATCTCTTCGCACGGGTGGAACGAGTGCAGCTATTAAGGCTAGGTGTGAGGCTGAAATAAATCGAATTGAGAAGCAATTCGACGATTGCGTGGCCTTCCTTCTGAGGGTATGCTTGCTAGATACCTTTTTTTTTTTTTGCAGTTGCGAGTAATTTATATAAAACTTTTGTTGACCGGTTAAAAACTTCAAACCCAAGACAAACATTTTGAAACCTTTTGTTTAATAGGTCACCAAGTTCTCATTAAATTTTTAATAACTACACATCTACACCTTACATAATTTGACTAGTTAAAAGACTTGTGGTTGATTTATTTTTGTAAAACTGCACAGATACTGTCATTCAAACTGAATGTGGGCCATTTCCCGCACTTAGCTGACCTGGTAACAAGAATCAATCACAACTACTTTTACATGTCCGATAGCGGAAACCTCTTGACAGTGCCAAGATTTCAGAGTAGTGGCAACTTTGGAAAAGCTCCTGCTTTTAGGCCTTCTCCTGCTTGATGTATTTCAGCCCCGTGTATATTTTTTTTTTTTACCAATGTGGGTTTCTATGTAAATTTTTTCTTATCGTGCTCTTAATTTGGTTTTGGGGTGATATCTTATTTTTATCTTGGCTTGTTTTTGAAATGTTTGATTATGTTTTGGGCTTGTGTGTTCTGTGCTGTTTTCTTTAAATTAAATGGATAGAAAGGAAAAAAAAAACACAGGTCTATGGAAGTACCTCATCAAACATATAGCTTATGGCTTCCTCTTGAGAAATCAAACACTAGAAATGGAAGTACCAAATCAAATTACTATGACTGACTTGCCTCGTGAGACAAATGGTGCTGCAATAAATGGGACAATGACCTTATTTTAGAGCAGCAAATGGGACTCAAGACAAACTTTGGTGTGTGTGTGTTTTTTATGGGGCCACTGGAAGAAGAATTCAAATTCAGTGCAATACCTGACCGGGTAGAATGAGATATGAGTCTAGCACGAAATAGGTACCGAATTGATCGGTACCTAAGGAATACACACTAGGCGTATGTTTGGTTGTAAAACAAAAATAGTTAGAATTGTCAAATCACGAATAGTTATTATTTGTCTTATTAGAATAGCTCAATCTCAAAATTTTTAGAAATAACTTATTCTAATAAGATAAAAAGTTTGAATTCACTATTATAGCTATTTTAACCCAACCAAACACCGAATAGACTATTTCGAATAGTCTAATTCCAAAAATAATCTATTCTCAATCCAACCAATATATCCTAGAAAAATTGATCAGTGCGTACAAAATAATGACATGAGCCTTGTAGTCAACAAACATTAGCATTTTATACTATGAACTATGATGTTTTCGGTTGTAGTTCTGGAAAGAAATCTGGTGATGAAGAGTTCTAAAATTTTAAAATAAGATAGTATTATAATTCTTTTGCACGGATCTTAATGAAAAGGGAATGACGCAGATCATACAGAGGTACCTCACTGTCACAACTGAGAATCCCAGTCCTACATTTCTTTTAACTTTTCATAACTTTTTAATACAACATACATGTTATTACTTTGGTTATACTTTCATTTATCCAACTAAATAAATAAAAGTAATTTATAATGACATAACACCACAGCACAGCATAATTTTAATAGAAGAAGTTATACTTACCTAATTGTAATTAAACATAAACACGGTGATGGCATGCCCTTTCTTCTCCTCTATATTATATCAGGATTCAGGACATCATGTTATACAGCCTACGGGCCTGAGATAGGCCTGTTCACCTCTGCCAAACACCTTTGTATTGTTCATTCAAGCTGACCCCACAAGATCCACTCCAGTCACGCGGTTATGGGTTCGATGAATGCTTGAGAATGTATAAAGTCGTGTAACCCCACTGCTTGCGGGCATCGCCACCTTCAATTACCGGCGTTGTTAGGCTCCAAGAGGCAAGAGCTACTGTGAAGGCCATGTCCGAGTTAGATGAAGCTGTGCACCTGCATCCCCTGGTGCACACAAGTCGGTCGGTTACCTTTTGGAGCGGCAGCAACCTCACGTACCACTAGCATTATCACCAAATCACCGTTCACTGTTCACCAATAACATATTGAGCCTGCTTATGCGCTTCTTTACACGTGCGCATAAGGTGTTCGACAATATGTTCAAGAGAGAGCCTCTCCCTTTTGGTGTACTTCCTCTATCTCATCTCTTAATTACTCTCATTGTGTGTTTCTTCTGCTACACCCCCTTTACAAGGAATGTGAGCTGGGAAGAAATGTACATTAATATGTTTGTTATAGAAATTGAAACCATAGGGATCATGAACCAGTGTAGAAATAATTGACATTAAAAGAGAAAAATACCCAGTATAGATGGCTAATACCAACAATTAAAAAACTGTTGATCTGGACTAAATAAGTATCTAGAACACATATCTTGCTATGTTTAACCAATCAATGATGACCAGTTTTAGGTCTTATCTGATCGTATATGCACCCTTTACTGATAACTAATTGAAACCATGCACAAAACCAACTAAAACATTCTGGTACATTGTGGAAACATGGTCTTGCAAAGTAAGATCAAACTTGGCTAAACTGGACAAAAATATAGCCAATTTCCAAACCATGCAAACAACACAAAAATACGACAGTAGTCATAAAATATCAGCTAATTCAGTTAACAGAACCATCAAACCCTCATCAAAATCGAATTCAGATAAATTGATTTTCCCAATGGTCTTCACATGGGCACGCAGATTTTTTTGCAGCTGATCAACCCATTCGTCACTCATATCCCGTTTCCTGATCTTAACTTGCTCAAGCCGCTCGCGCTGCATCATCACAACTTTTGGTTCCTCCCAATTTTATTTGTCAGCAGCTACTTCCCCTGGCTTCAACTAATAGCATAAAAGTAAATTGTTTAGAGGATACAAAGTCCTAACAGCTTGTCATAAATGCAGTATCTGTTATGTACAGCTCACTGTTACTCATGGACTTATTCTCATATTGTCAGTTTTGGATATCACTCATCAATTTTTTGTTTTTGCCCCTCAGAACTGAGTACTAGGGCCACCAAAATGAGAGTGATGTACAAGTGTGTCTGTGCGGGCAATGTTGAATGCAAGAGATAGGGATTACCCTATAGCCGTTAAGCGTGAGCTTCTCCAGATTAGGTGACTGGAGGAAAAAAGAAACCAAGTCGAAATCGCTATTCTGACACCAACCACCCAGCTCCAAACTCTTCAGGTTCTTGAAAATTGGCCCTTTCTCAAATAACCCCTTCAAATCAAAATAGCATTAATAATATTCTATCAAAATGGTACTGATCTTAATAATTATTCATTATGATTATTGAAATCCGTCTACCTTACGAGTGATACATCTACATGTGAAAAGTTTAAATTTTTGAATTAATTTTGTGCAGAGTCAAGTGGTAAAAAAACGTTCAAAAAATAAATGCATTATAATTAATTTATAAACCTTCTAATTTTGACTGCTTGACTTTATACTAAATTAATTCGAAAAATTAAAAATTTTGTATGTACACGCATCACTTGTAACGTAGATGGATTTCAATAGTTCGAATTCGTCATTTAAAATCAATCTCATAAATTTTAGTTCACAAAAAAGTTGATAAACTTAAAAGAACCTAAATTCTACTCATTTGAACCCTCATAAAATAAAGGAGTAATTTCTCATGTACCCTTAAAGAGTTTTTCAATTTCTTATATACCCCTCTACTCTTCATTATATTCAATATGCCCTTCAACTCTTTTAATGTCTTTCAATTTACCCATAAAGTTAATTACTCTTATTTAAATAGTATTAAGATCTATCTGAATTACCTTAGCATCATTTAGACAAATACTTCATACACTAAATATAAAACAGTACCAGCCAACAATATAATGCTAATAGAAGTATAGAACTATTCAACATAGCAACAAAAAGCCTCATTCACCCAACTATTAGCTAGAAGAACACTGTAAATCAATTGTGGAAAAAATTAAAGCAACACTCGGTTCCTTTGGTAAATTAATGTTCAACTCGAATGTGGGTGCATGGATTGGGACAGTGCCTAGTTACACAAGAGGCACAACTGCTAACCATGATTTAAGAAATCATACTGTTGAAGAGATTTTTAAGTAGCCTTCTGATTTGGATGAGAAGGAACCTAAGATTCAGGATGCCCCACAAGATATTGGTAGTTTACAGGTAAAACATAGTCTCTGAGCTGCAAGGGGATGATGTGGTTTTTCACCCCAGGATATAAGAACAACAAGTTTGCTATGATTTGGCCTATCCCTGCCCAGCTCACTGCACTTTACTAGGAATTCAAAATATGTGTGGTAATTTGTCCATAATTTGTCATTCATACAATACAATAATATTTTATTTGGATCTCCTTTTGACTCTGATGATCATATCTAAGCAAGCAAACGAATTTGAATAAAATATTCTTAAGATGATGGTAATTTGGAGTTTCAAGTGAACTAACCCACTAGGAATCTTCGTTCAATAATGTTTCCTCAATTTCAAATTAAGATTTTACGGTTTTACCTAACCTACTTAAAATTGTTCCAAATAATCTCTATCGTAGATATGTCACCACCATAGGAACAAAAGAGCTGGAGCATAGGTCACCGTAAGAAAAACAAGAGCGGAGTAGAAGGAAAATCGTGCGCAAGAAAGAAGAGAGATGAACTCTAAATCAGGGTATAATGGAAAAAGATAAACTTAATACTATTTAAATAAGAGTAATTAACTTTATGGATAAATAGAAAGACATAAAAAGAGTCGAAGGACATTTGAATATAATAAAAAGTAGAGGGGTAAAAAGAAATTAAAGATTCTTTAGAGGCTACATAAAAAATTAACCCTAAAATAAATTGTTATTATTAAGGGCCAGGGCGAGTTAGGCTTAGACAGGCCGTAAGGCCCAAAGAGACTCTCTCTCTCTCTCTCTCCTCCATTTCTTTGATCGGGATCTCCGCAAACGCATCCGCTGGCGCCGTGAAACCCTCGCTCTCTCCCCCGCCACTGTTCAGGTATTAGATCTCTTCTTTACTATGATTCTCTTTCTTTCCTTAATGAACATGAATTTCCATCTCTTGTGTTCTATTTTGTTGTACACCATCGCCTAATAGTTTTATGTTTTTTTTTCCTTTAACTAGTTTTTGATAAAGAGTTTTATCTTTTGTTGGCGTATATTAACTTATTTCGTAGGAAATTTTTGTAAAAACTGAGGTTTTTCTTTTGTGGTCTTGTGAATTTACTAATTACGTGGATAAAATTGAAGGGATTTTGTTTGATAAAGGTCATACAAGTGATGACGAGAATGTAGACAGGGAAAACTGTACTCCCTTTTGAATTTCCAAAAAGGGTTATAGACTTGGTCTAATTGGGAATTTCTTTGATGGTTTATCTGTTTTCTTCAGTCGATTTCAGCAAGCTGATTTTGAATTTGCTATTTGATCTTCCCATGATAACTTTCCCTTTTTTTTTTTTTTTTTTTCCATTGTTGATACAGCATCTGCAATGTAGTGAATTTGCTCTTTTTGGTGTTTGTTTTTGTTGAATATGCATTGTATTTATTGTGAGGAAGACCTCATGATGTTTATAAGTATAAGAATAGAGATCTGAAAATGATGTCTCTGTTGAAGCCCGATAAGAATGTACATGAATTTTGGCTTTAGGGTTTTGGGTTAATGGTTTATGGAGTACGGTATGGGTATGGGTCAGGTAAACAGTTAAAAGGGTGTCATTGACACCCCTACTCTCCTCCTCTGCCGCTGCCGCGGCTTGTGTGTGCATGAATGTGTGTGTGGAGAGAAACAATACAAGCACACATATCCCAGATGTGAATTATATCTGTATTTGTATTTGTTTAATATCCAATCCGTATTTGTATCCATTTAATATCCGATCCGTATCCATATCCGTTTAATGTCTGATCCATATCCGTATCCGAAAAATAAAAAGGGATACTGATATGGTTTTACCACTATCCGATCTGTATCCGATATGTTTGCACCCGCTGTAGAAGCTGAGTCCATATACTCCGAGGTAACAGAATATTTCTTGCTGCTTGTTGCATGTGTAGTCCAAACGGTCCGGATCCAAACTCAAAATTTGAGATATCTTAGGTGATATAAGTTGTTGCATGTGAGACATGTACATTTTTATATGGGCCCCAGAGAACAGTGTGTTGAAAGACAAGTTATGATACTTACTGAGGGTCTTCACAATGCATTTTATACTTCATGTTTTATTACCTGCTGATTTTGTAGCTGCACACTTTCCCTTGAATTTCTTTTCTGTTTTGCTTGATTACGTTTCATTTCCCTGTTTGCTAAATTTGACCCTCGGGATGCCAAAATTTACAAATTATCAGATTGCACTGTGATGATTTCTCTATATATTATTGCTTCCGGCACAATACGTTCCTTATTTGATCTTCAAAAGCTGCTATTGCTTGACTGCTTATTTCTAGCTTTTGCTTTTGCATTGTTGTTGCCTTGTTGGGTTGATGGCTCGATGCTGCACTGCATCTGTTGTCTTTTCTAAATGTTTGTTATTATTTTATTCTAAATTACGGTCTTGATGATGAAAAGTTGTGGTAAAAGAATATCTCAAATTCCATGCCACTGTTGTAGCCCAATTATAATGTTGTTGGATTGATGGATGGAAGACTGAGTATCAGCTGTTGTTTGGAGCCTATTTGGAATGTAGGTGGGTATGCTTTGAGATTCGTTCCATATTAAAATGGACGACTCAGATCTCATTCTACACAGTCAGGTATTGCGCTGGATCTGAATTCTGGATAGGAGGAAGAGAGAGATTTGTAAATAAAGTTTCATGCAAATTAAGTATTTGTAAATCAAGTTTCGTGCCACAGCAGATCAGACAGTCTGGATCTAACCTCAAAATTTGAGTTATCTTAGGTGATATGAATTTCCTCGAATTCATATCACAAGGCTCCTTTAATATTTGGTTGGATTTTGATTAGAAGGTCCCCTCCTCAATAGGGAATATGTGTTTTGTCGTTTAAAAACTGCAATAGCATCTCACCTGTTTAAGAGACTCTTGACCTGACTTAACTAAACCCTGTTAGATTGAACCAGTCGGGTTAATGGGAAGGTCTGCAATAGGATTTATTATCGGTTAAAAGTACTGGACTTGACATTTTTGTGCTTAATTTTTATTTTGTTAAATTATATGTTGAAATTCCGGATTACTCTATTTCAGATCTAGAAGAATAACAATATGTTATCAAAGTATCAAAAGTTGTTAACTTTAACATGCTTACTGTGCAGATTGACCTGAGAGCACTTTGAAGCTGGATGAGCTTGATGATCACTGAATGTGGGTTCATGGTTGAGTCTTTAAGTCAAAAATCTTTTCTTATGTTGAAGTTTGTTGATAAATGGATGACAACAATTTTGCAAAATAAATGAATTAGGTACGTCACTTTATAGAATATATATAGTCCGGCTAGCATCAAAACGTTTGGATGTCGACCTAAGTTCAAACAAGTTATTTTTGCCATTTAAAAGTCCAAACAGTCAATTAAAGTGCTGAAAATTTTCTCTATATTAAAATGTGCTTGGAGACCAAATTTTACATTTGTTTGAAATTTTTACTAACTTTTTAGAATTTTTGAAAATCATGTTTTGATATGATAAAAAAATAATAAAAAATTCTGAAAAACTGATTTTCAAAAGCATTATCACAAAAGCAGATTATTTTGTATTACACACTTGCTCTTCTAACACCGTGGTACAATCTGAATGTGCTATATGATCCGCACAATCCTCTCATCGGTGGATGGCATCCGAACTCTCTATCCGGAATTTCAAAGCTTACCAGCTTCCTCAAAAGCTGGCCAGCGTTACCTGAGTCGGGTACCAAGGAGACGTGGACTTTGAATGAGATGAGAAGTGAACCTGGAGCTGCTTTGCATAGCCTTTTTTTGCTTTACACTAGATTTTCCTCTTTTGGAGGCCATGGGTTGATACATTTAATTAAGCAAAGAAATATTACCTCTATTTGCTACTAAAGTAGCTCTTATTATTATTGTCGTCATCCTCTTCCTCCTCCTCATTATTATTTGGTTCTTATATTGATTTAATTAAGGGTTTTGTGGTTCTTATTGATTTAATAGGCTGGGTCGAGTTAGGCTTAGACAGGCCATAAGGCCCAAAACTACTTGAGCCTCTATCTCCATTTCTTTGATCAAATTGGGATCTCCGTAGACCGCATCCACTGGCGCAAAGAGAAACCCCAACCATAGGTGCTCTCCTCCACCGCGGTCTCAGGTATTAGATATCTTTACTATAATTCTGTTTCTTTCCTTAATGAACATGAAATCTCCATCTCTTGTATTCTACTTTGTTGTACACCATCGACTAATAGTTTTTCTATAACAAATTTTTTGTTGGCGTATACTACTTATTACCTAGGAAAATTTTAGTAAAAACTGAAGTTTTTCTTTTGTGGTCTTGTGAATCTACAAATTACATCTATAAAATTCAAGGGATTTTGTTTGATAAAGGTCATGCAAGTGATGAGGAGAATGTAGACATGGAAATCTGTACTCCTTTTTGAATTTCCAAGAATGGATGAAGACTTGGTTTAATTGGGAATCTCTTTGATTCTTTATATGTTTTCTTCATTCGATTTCAGCAAGCCGATTTTGAATTTGCTATTTGATCTTCCCATGATAAATTTCCCTTTTTTCTTTCATGTTGATACATCATCTACAACGTAGTGAATTTTCTTTTTGTAGTGTTTGTTTTTGTTTAAATATGCTTTTTATTTGTTGTGAGAAGGCCTAATGATGTTTAATAATTATAAGAATGGAGTTCTGAAAATGATGTTCTCTGTTGAAGCCCAATAAAAATGTACATGAATTTTGGCTTTAGGGTTTTGGGTTAAGGGTTTACGAAATACGGTACGGGTTGGTTAACTGGCTAAAAGGGTATCATTGACACCCCTACTCTCATCTTCTCCTCCTCCTCCACCGCCTGTGTGTGCATGTGTTCATGCGTGTGTGTGTGGAGAGAAACAACACTAGTCGGAGCGCACATCTGCTGCCATAAAGGCTGAGCCCATATCCTCTGAGGTAACAGAATATTTGTTGCTGCCTGTTGCATGTATAGTACGGGTGTAAACGAGCGAATTCGGATCGGATAATGCTAATACCAAATTGTATCCGCTTTTCAATGAGCGGATATGAATACGAATACAGATAGTAAATGGATGTCAAAATTTAAATCCAAATCTGCCTTGACCACATATGGATTCAGAGCAGATTATCCACGAATACATATTCAAAATGAACAACTGTCCGATAATTGAGTCATATGAGCTTTAAGGTACAACTCAAAATTTGAGATATCTTAGGTGATATGAATTCCTTGCATGTGAGACATGTACATTTTTTATGGGCCCCAGAGAACAGTGTGTTGAAAGACAAGTTATGATACTTACTGAGGGCCTTCACAATGCATTTTATACTACATCTTTTATTGCCTGCTGATTTTTGTAACTGCAAACTTTTCTTGAATTTCTTTTTGTTTTGCTTGGCTACGTTTCATTTCCCTGTTTGCTAAGTTTGAGGGTTTGATCCTCAGGATGCCAAAATGCATGAATTATCAGATTGCACTGTGATGATTTCTCTATAATATTGCTGCCACTGAGGCATAATAATGATCCTTCTTTGATCTTCAAATGTTGCTATTGCTTGACCGCTTATTTCTAGCTTTTACTTTTGCATTGTTGTTGCCTTGTTGGGTTGATGGCTCGATGCTACACTGTGTCTGTTGCCTTTACTAAATGTTTATTATTATTTTATTCTAAATTACTGGCTTGATGATGAAAAGTTGTGGTAAAAGAATATCTCAAATTCCATGTCACTGTTGTAGCCCAATATATAATGTTGTTGGATGGATGGAAGAATGAATACCAGCTGCTGTTCTGAGCCTATTTGGAATGGAATTCGTATCCTTTTGAGTTAACTCAAATTTTTTGTTAAGATCTGGACTGTCTGATTTAAATCCGCACTAATATTAAAGGGCCCCGTGTGTTATAGGCATGGGCCGGATTGGCCCGAATTCTGATTGCACGGTCCAGAAATTAACTCAAACTGTATGTTAATGCAGAGGATACAGATTCTTTGGAATGTAGGGGGTATGCTTTGAGATTTGTGCCATATTAAAATGGACGACTCAGATCTGATTCTACACGGTTAGGTATTGCACTCGATCTGAATTCTGGATAGGAGAAGAGGGAGAGATTTGTAAATCAAGTTTCATGCAAATTAAGTATTTGTTAATCAAGTTTCGTGCCAAAGCAAATCAGACGGTCTGGATCTAAGCTTAAAATTTGAGTTACATTAGGTGATATGAATTTCAGACGGCTTGGAACAAACAGTGATTGGGGCAATGATGCCATATGAGAGAAGGGCGAGGTGCCAAGTTCTCTTTGGCGAAGAAATTTTGCGAGTGGAGAAGAAAATTATGGTAGCGTAGAGCGATTTGGTGATACGTGAAAACCTTGGAGTGTTTGTTTTGGCGTCAAGAATTGGAGAAGTCAGAGAGAGATAGAGAGGGGTATAATAGTCATATTTGATTAATAAATATTGTTTATTAAATTTTAAGTGTTAAATTTTATTATTTAATTGTTTTTGAGTAAATATGTGAGTTTTTAATATTTTGAAGAGTAAATATGATATTACAAAATTTTGAGGGAGAAATACGTACAGGGGTTACATGAAATTCCCCCAAATAGTTACGGAACCCAACTCATTACACGAAGGTTATCAGAGGAAGAAAACATAAAAAGTAAACCAGTGGAGACCTGTCAACTCTTGATTTGACCGTAGAGAGTAAATGCACAAGTTGAAACAATGGAAATATTAAAATGAATAATTAATCAAACTTTCTTCTGTTTCTGTTTCCATGTAGAGTGAGGTTATGGTACTTCGGCTAGTGTACTATGGCTAGTGTACTACGGCTCAATATGGTACTTTTTAAAATCCTAACAGTCGATCCGAACCGTTCAATGTGATATTCATATGAATATGTACTTGCAAACTAAATTTTATTTTTTCGAATTTTTTTACTATTTTTTTAGATAGGTAGAATTTTCAGGGTTTTATACAAATTCTGGACCATCAAAATTCTACCTATCTAAAAAAATAGTAAAAAAATTCGAAAAAATATAAAATTTAGTTTGCAAGTACATATTCATATGGATATCACATTGAACGGTTTTGATCGACCGTTAGGATTTTAAAAAGTATCATATTGAGCCGTAGTACACTAGCCATAGTACACTAGCCGAAGTACCATAGCCTCACTCTTCCATGTATGTGTAGAGCGAGATTTGGATATTTGGAGAATGGGGCTTTGGACAAAATTTCATTGAAAGTCAATTGTAAACCGTCCGATATGTGTTAAAATTTACACAGATGTTTAGATTTACGGAGCTATTCAGAGTTATTAAGTTTTAAATATGTTGGCACGAATCTTAAAGCAAATCAAACGGTAAGGCCCGGCTTTGGATGAGATTCTGTCCAAAGTCCTTTGGACAAAATCCAGTTTCCTTCCTCTAAATAGTTTTCTTTCAGTCTGCAGTTCGTTTTTTGGTAATTTTTGTTTTGACCAACAAACTGTTGTTGGATATGGCTCCTTTAGTTTCCTTGTAGAACTGCTTTTAGTATTGGTACCATAAACACTTTTTGCTGATTTCTGAATGAAATCGGTGGCATTTACCCACTATTAATTATAACAAAATTAAAAATGCATATAATTAATGACAAAGAAGTTTTTATGTTCTTGCATTGCATGTTGCAGAAAGTTCCAAAGAAGTATGCAAAAATGTTCAAAGGATCCACCAAAGAAAATGTTGAACTTGTAGGTCCGAGTGGAGTTACTTGGCATGTGAAAATGATCAGCTTTAACATAAATTTGCCCTACGATTCGGATGGAAAGACTTTGTAACCGCTAATCAAATAGATAAAAATGATATTTTAGTATTTACATACAACAATAACTCTCTTTTAAAGTGCTTTGATCCAAGTGGTTGCCAAAAAGCTGCTCCTTTCTTTGCAAAAAAGACGGAGATGGAGACGGAGTCAGAGAAATCGAATGACAGTTTGATTAGATCAAACTTGCTGCGCCCTCCATGAGGTTAAGAAAGAAATCATATCTTTAACCTCTGGTAGTAGTGACACTGATGAATCTTCTAATGACATTTCATCCCGTGGCGCTCGAGTGCACAGGACTGGACAAAAAGGGTTTGTTGTAAGAGGAAACAAAGAGGTATGTATATTTTGTTCATATTCATTATTTTTGAACTTCTTAATCTTTTATGCATCAAGGACTTTGTTTTGTCAGGGAATGTGATTCTGAATCCTATAATTGCTTTTCCCCCCCTAATTCTGAAAGAGAACAAGAGATGAACTAGTGCCATTTCATTTCTTGCAGATTTTGTATAAGAATTAACCGAGAGTGAGAGTGATAGTGAGAGCGACGATGGAGAGCACAAAACTGTCAGAAAAAGAAAAACAAGGGAGAATAGAACTAAGAAAGATTCCAGTTTATATGTCGTACCCCACAGGACCCATCTGACACCAGCTCAAAAAGAGATTGCTAACAGGATGACCCGAAAAACTCAAAGGGTAGTGACTTGTTTGTCAAAATCTTGACTCCAGTCAATACTCATACAGATAGAACTGTGTACTGGTAACTGGTAAGTTAGCATTTTTTCCATCGTAACTAATACTAAAATTGCAATGCTGAAAACAAGACAAATTACATAATGGATGAAATAAATATCGAGTGTTTGCAATCAATCTTACTATCTTGTTGTACTATGTTAATATGTATCAGATTTTACCAGTTGGTTTTGCGTGCAAACTTGTTGAAAGAAAAAGAAGAAGAAGATTACTCTGTTACTGCCGATTTAGATAAGAGAAACTCTGTTACTGCAAACTACTACTTGATGGATAAAAAGACGGGATGCATAAAAAAAGGTTGGCGCCAATTTGATCGCATAAATGGACTGAAACAAGAAATCTTTGTCTTTTTGAACTAAGGAAACAAGACAAGCAAGGAATTCTAACTACGGTAGTTCATTTTAATTATTAGCAGCTAAGATATACATAATGGTTACAGTTTGTTTGCAAAGTGCAAGCCCTGTTTGATTGCAATTAAATGATAGTATACTTTAAACAGAGGTGGTGCACAGAGGAAGGGCACGAGTTCTTAGGTCAGGTTACTGAGTTTTTTAACATCTTTGTTTTCTATGTTGGTTGTTCTCTTGTTATGACTGGTAAACTTGGTTACTGAGTTTGATGCGATGATTATCATTTTATGATGCATCAATGATTATTAATTTTGGACTATTAAAATTTTAAATTGCGTGATGCATAGTGAAAGATACATCAAGTATGTTTTTTTAGAGGAGAGTTCAAATATCTCCATATTACGTGCCTCCAACATGTTTCTATTTTTAAAACGTTAATAACTCAAAATTTAAATTATAAACGTCAAAATAAAATCGTTAGATGTGATCTATATT